>WOGR01000563.1:0-24395 GCA_015342045.1 Leptinotarsa lineolata | reverse complement strand
AATGAATAGAACAAGATTTTCAAATGGTTGAAATTTCATGAATGGATAATTTCAAGACATTAGTATATTATAATAAGCAGTCATCACCTGAAGACGATTGTGGTTACTAACAATCGCAACGTCGTGAAGTAACTTGGCTTGAAATCCTTTGATTTTCATTTCTTTAGCTTTTATTTCGTTTCTCTGTAATTTTATTTAAGCGTTTTTTAATATTATTGTTATTTTCAGCTATTCTTTTTAATTTTCAATTGTATTGGTTCTTTCAAGGATTTCAAATCATTTTATATCGTATTAGACAATGGAATTCCGAAGTGATGAAATTCACCGTGAAACATTATTAACCACTTTCAAACATAATAAGCTTGCTTCTTCCATTTGTGGAAATGTGACGTTGACATCATAAATTTCAACATTATGTTAACATAAAAACCTTTTTTAAAAATTGAAAAATGTTAAAATGGGTTTTTGCCGTAAGCAGTTTTTATCCCTTAATTTTCAATCAATACCTGCATCTGCTAATGGAGTTATAAATGTATATCAAATAGAAAGAACAGTATAGTACTAATTACCAAATAAAAAAATAATAATAATAGAGTGTATATGTCAATCAAAGATTATACAAGGCGTCTTACACACACACGAGTATAAAACTTATCAGACTAGTGAAAAAATTAAGACAACCTACAAATAATCTGTGTAGGTATAGTCGCAAAACAAACCAGAAAATTTATACATACTATCGTCAGCTTCACAATAATAAGGTATCAGGAAATGAAAAAATCTACTATATTATAAAATACTTTTTCAAGAAGGAAATTTCTCAATTCATTTTTGAACAGAATGTTATTTATATTCCCATCTATCAAATCTCTCATTTTATTGTAACATTTGATACCAATATGCAATATCAGAATGTGAATTTTCACATAGGGGCTGTCGAAGTAATAATAATGATAAAAATAATAATAATAATTTTATTCGCAAGTCGAAGTCTTTCTTTATTTCTAGTATTATACATATGATTGTCATTCCTTATTAGTTCATTTTGGTTTTTTCTTTAAATAATCAGCTCAAGTTATACAAACAAGGTTAGTATTTTGAGACTCTTGAATGAAAGTTTACATGTTCGATCAGCAAGACACATTTTTCTTATTATATTTTTTTGGGATACAAATGCCCCTTCGAAGAGACAAGATGACCCCTCAAAAGATTACAACGTATTATAGAATAGACTGAACCATTCCAAAATATAATAGTTTCAAGATGTCTGCTGATACAAATTTTTTATTATGTAGCATATAGTGCTTTGTATTTTACATACATATGTGTACTTCCCATGTTAGCTTACTATCCATAGTAACATCTAAGAACTTGATGGTTTCCTTAGATTGTATAGATTGAATAGATTAACCAGATAAGGTTAGGTATAGGTCATAATTTGGATTTATGTTTTTTGGCCAAAACCGGACATAATTGTACTTTTTTCTATTCAGGCTGAGGCCATTTTCAAGGCTATATCTTTCAATACATAGAAGTCAACATCCAAAGTAAACCCTACTTTCTCCAACTTGTGGAAAAATGTAAATATTTGGGGATCTATATACATTGCCATCTGAGATGGGATCATCATATCACATATGTAATAAAAAAACTCCAAACAATAATTTACAAATTTAAATATCTAGAAAAGTTACTCAATAATAAAAATTTCAAGACATTATATCATGCCTTGGTCGAGAGTCATTTACGTTACGGGAATCTGAGATGGGGTGGGGTTATTAAAACTCACCTCAAACCATTAGTAGTTATTCAGAACAGGTTCTTGAGAATAATATTATCAAAAAACTATAGATATCCATATGAAAATTTTTTCAGTTGTATTACCTTAAACTTTAAGGTTTGAAATCATTATAAAATATCATTCAATAACACAACCCGTCAAAAAAATTTATATTGCAACTTTCATGTCGAAATCTTTTGGACAAAGATGTTTTTCTCATATTGCACCAAAACTATACAACTTTCTTCCGTATAAAATAACCAGCATCAACAGTTTTTTTTTTCTATTGAAAAGAACCCTATTACATTTTTTCCAAAAAATACTTAGAAATTTAATTGATGACATCGAAGGAAAAAAGTCGATCATTTTTTGAAATGTAATCTGGTTTATACAAGTTATTGTACTATGTATGTTTGTAACGTATCTATGATTTGAAAAAATGGAAATTATTTAGACTTTTCTCAGATTATATCTTTTCATATATAATGTATTTCAATCATTATCTTACCACTTTGAAACAAGTATAAACTTACTTTTCGATTATCAGTTATATATTCATCCATTTATATAATTTGTACTTGTATTATCCTTATTTCTAATCATGAATAAATGAGATTAGATGCCTTATTACTTAATTTTGTTAATTGGTCAATGTTATTGTGTGATATCAGGATATTAGTGTCATCAGCATATATTATCATTTGATTTGCGAAGGTACAGGTGTCTTCAATGTCACTCAGGAAGGCTGTAAACAACAATTCCGAAACCTGTGGAACTTCTGTATTTATTATTCTTGAATCTGATTTTACTACGTCGTCTGTGTTCTGTTTGTTAAGGTACCCTTGTGAAGCTTCACAAGCTCTAACTCTTCCAATTTCATGATTTACACGTTATTAGTATCAAAAGGCCGACTAAAGTCATAGAAAAGTCCTAGAACATTATTTCGATCATTCAGTGAACTGTAGATAAACTCTAGGCAATTATAAACTGCCGAGCTAGTTGATTTGTGGTTACGGAAGCCATTATGATTTGCTGAGAGGTCAATCTATCACAATAAGATGCTTCGAATAGTTAAGCAACTTGACTTTGTATCCGTTCAGCCCCATAGTTATGTTTATCTCAAGCAGAGCCTTTATTTTTGAATACAGGTATACATTTTCATTCCTCAACATCTGGAAATGTTCCAGATGTGAAATATCCATTTAGTAAATATGATATTATTCTGCTACAAAAGTACAGACAAATTTGAGCCTTTTCCCATTTATATTATCTATGCCAGCAGACTTTTCAACTGCTGTCTTCTTTATAATGGAGATTACTTCTATAGGTGTCACTGGTGTTAGGAAAAAGCTTTTGTGGAATCTTTTACTTCTTCTATCATCATCATCATAAGGTAACTGTTTATATGCTGCAATGTAACTCTTGTCATATGTTTGCTTTTTTACCCTTTCCATTTTACAAAGTTGAATGCATTTCCTTGATTTCAGGAGAATGCCATTTTTGTGTAATCTTTCAATTTGGTTTGAATGACGGGAAATTAAGCCCATTTCAAAAATGCGAGTTCATCGTAGTGTCATATTTTTCTAAACCTCAGTATTCTACTTTGTATACTTCTGGTTTTATATTCGTGATCGACCACTTCACTGGTAATTTTTTCTTTTTAACATTAATTATAACTATCACATATCACATACATGGACTTCCTCAAAAAAACTGTCTCTCAAAATTAGTTTAATTTTTTCTTAAATACTTCTTGAATTAAATCTGTAAAACATTCAAATTCCAATGAAAATTTCTTGAACCACCTTAATCTATGATTTCATGAGACAGCTGTGATTGGATTAATATGTAATAGAACATTTTTGGATGGCTGATTTGTAGAAAGTCTTTTCAATGTAGGAGCATATACAATAATTCATTTCATAAAGGCATCTTTTGATGAAAGAACTGGCTGCAAAATAAGGACAGAGACAATAAAAGGCATTGGATTACAAATGGCAAATGATTTACGGATACACAAAATTATTTCTAGAAGAATGTGGCAAACATCCAACAAATGATTTGCATAAATCCATAAAATATAAGATTTTTGAATTTGGTGTCATGAAAGGATGTGAAAAAGGGGCATTAAGATCCAGGAGGCTACAGTATTTTCCAAAAACTCTGTGGAAATAAAAAGTGAGAATGTCCTAAGCAGCAAATAAAAATAATCCGAAAATTCTTATCAATTCCACTAATCAGTCAATAATGGGAAAGAAAGTTTTTGGCTTTCTACTACTCCATCTTGATACAAAAAAAATGTATAATCCCTTCAGTTCAGTCAATAATATTTTTTCAGAAATAGTGGTCTAATGAATCCCCATAACCGAAGCTGGCAAAAAATAGTTTGAATTGCGTTCACCACGTCATCGTTTTGGGATTATAATTTTATTTTCATATGAAAATTCAGAGCACTTCATACAAGATCCAAAACAGAAATGTAAAATATTTTTTTCATCGAAGACGATTAGTGTTTTGTGGTATTGAGCCCGATTTGATTAGGAATTTTTCAAACTGTAATTGAAAAATTAGTCAAGTACCATGTCTACTCAAAGTTTTCTTAGTGGCTCAGCTATATTATTAATTTACCTTTCAAAATGAACAAAGTAATAAATTAGACCTGAAATAATTAATTCATGATTTTTCGAAAATGAAATCGCGAAAAAAAATGTTTCAATTTCAGTTATATAGTATTGTACCAGCTTTGTTTGTTATAATCAAATTATCTCTACCAGTTTAAATGTGTCAGTTGAACTACTTTCCAGGTTTCAAAAAATTTTAACTTCGCTTTTCAATAAATACTTTTTCGAAAATATGCAATACTGTAACTTTCTTGGTACGAGGCATATTTTTGAAGTAAGTACCGCTACGATTGGCATTTATCGCATGCTCATCATTTATATGGGGTAGTCACAGACGCCATAACGGAATCAGTCAACTGTATTTAGATTTGTTTGTGGATGTTTAAAATTCCGCTGATTGAGAATCTCGCGAATTGTGAAGCGCGTGCTGTTATTCTTCCTTTTCATTGCTGAAGGTGTGAAAGAAGTGAAATTCATCGAAGAATTATTGAAGTTTAAGGTGAATACATAATGAGTGATGAAAAAGTACGTAACTGTGTAAGAGCATATAGAGATGACTGCACAAACATTCGCGATGAGGAACGAAATGGGCGACCTTCTGTCAGTTGGTTGGAAACAATGGAATCACCCTCCATACAGTACCGATCTAGCACCGAGTGACTACCATTCAAAGGCGCATCTGACTGCCATAACAATTACGATGAAGTTGAAATGACCCTGCAGCTGTGGTTGTCTAATCGGAGGATGGTATACAAAAACTTGTCTCACGATACTATTAGTGCCTTAATAATAGTGGGAATTATGTTGAAAAGTAGAGTAAAATCCGGGCTTCCACATTCACTGAAGTGTTTTAACAAATGTTCATTTGATGTTTTTCTATTTCAAAACGGTGCTTAGGTACTTTAAAAACATATCTTGTATAATTGGACATCATCTTTTTAATTCATCGTATTATTTCTTCAAGACAGCATTTTTGAAGTCTGTCTACGGCGTCCAAAAATAATCTTCTTCTAGTCTCATAATAATTTCTACTTCTAATTGTCAGTATAGCTAATTGTTGTTTTGAAATACTTCCGTGATAGCAACATTAAGTTACCTACTTGAAATTACTTAGATTGTACACATGAATTAGTACGCCATAAAATGTCAACAATTGCAGAACAACATGAAACAATTCCATAACAAAAACCGATCGCGCAAAACTCCCAAAGGCATCTTCGGAATCCATGTAAACATTTCCTTTAGTCTTCCGACATAAGCCAAAGCAAACTCGATTTGCGATCGCATGCAACTCCTCAGACGCCGATTTGTTGGGAGACACGAATCGGCTATTCAACTGTTTTCTTTATGCCTACGCCCGATGCTGATGTCGGACAAGGTGAACACGACTACTCTTGACGAACTATTCACCTTACGGCGTAGCCCAACTTATCTTTTCGAAGGAATTACTCGAGTGGAAATGCAGGGGTGGAATGGAATCATTTTCCACACATTTATCCGTGACACAAGTTTCAAGATATTTAGTTTCTCAAAAAATTATCATTCTTAAGAAGATTGGGTTGACACTCTTTGATATTGATTCTCTTTGATTTTTTTTTAAACCTGTTACTGTGACTTGTGAACAATTGGAACTGTTACTGAAGTTAATTCTCAAACTCGTAACAATTGTTTCAGTAGTGGTACTTAGTAGGCACCCCTTAAATTTTTTGAGGTGATATATTAGAGATTAGAGAGTACACGGCTTGCAAACACATTCATAACATCCAGTTTCTCGAACAAAAGTTCAAAAATGTTAAGATGATATCACGGAATCCTTTCCCAGCGTTAAAAACCAAAGTGTATCTGACCTTAAAGAAACTTGGTTTTTACTTTTCGTATAACGATAAATTATTTTGGTCACTGATCAAAAATACTAATCTCACAATCCACAACCTCTTTATTTTGAGAAAGCAATACCTACTTTAATATTCCATTAGACGATGTACTTCCCAGAAAATTATCCATCAGAACAGATGGCTACTCAGAACCTAACCCAAAGAATACAGGAGAATCACAAAGGAAATAAGCTATAACAACCAATACTATTAATAAAAAGATGAATGAAATTCCTTCTATGTGGACTGTACTCAGCCCACTACTAGGCTCTCAAGTATTTCTAGAACACTCAGAGGGCTAAAATAGGAGTAAGGGACAAAAAATATAAAATTTTCCGAGAACTTTGGGAGACTGCACAATGTGCGAAACTCCAAAGAGTTTTTTATAAATCGATTGGCAGAACAAAAAGCGGTATTTCATGTAAATTCGTCCAGCAGCTCAAGAATGGCGATTTCTCATAGTTGCGTGTGTCTTGTGAGACTATTTAGAAAGGATGGAGAAGGAACACTGCCCGTAAAAATATCTGTCGCACCCCTACGAACGACAACTCTCAATAGTCGATACTTGTGCCAGCTGAGGAGTAACGAGGTCTTACCTTTCAGCGTGTGATTCCTAGCACGGGTTGGACGATAGGAAGTGAAAATTCATCGTCCGGTCTTGAGATTTGAACCACCGGTTCACACAGTGGTCGACTGAGTTAGAGGAGCAACCACCCACATCAACCCAATATCTAAGAATAATTTGAAATACGACACTGGCCCTTTCCAGAGCATTTTCTTCATCGATACTACCGACGTTGCATGTTTGCCTACTATTTTCCACTCGGATATCAGATGATGCAGTTTTGTTTTACGATCCGGCATACCAAACGTGAAGAATTGCCACCTGAATATTTTACAAATCGCATTTCGGACTGTCAACTCGACCTGCCTTCAAATTTATGCCCACGAAGGGCACTTCATTTAATAAATTACCAACTCACGATAAGACCTCCGTAAGTAGTGACTGGCGTTGGATATGCATGTTCAACATAAAAAGCTTCTCAAATGGTTTCATGCTCATGTTTCTGGATAATACGGCGCTGAGCGCCGGTAGCAAAACAATTATTCGCCGGTTAGTGGAAAATTTGTGATCGAGTTTTGATAATGATTATTTTGTAGTTATCGTTGTATTCGTTCCCTCAATGAAAAGTTTCGAGTTGTAATGAAGAATGCTTTTGATAACAATCAAGGTGACTGTACAAATACTGAAGAGGGGTGTTATCTTTTCTGAAGTAGCCAATAATTAATTATCAATAATCTGTTGAAAAACAGTTCTGGAAAAGTTTCAAATTGGAGGATTACAAAATCCCAATCAGCGGGACATTTTACGAGAAAAATTGTTGAGATTTGCGGAAACTATTACTAGAAAATTTCCCATAAATTTCACCAGAAAACATTGGATGTGTTTCACAAAGTGAAACGGAAAGTGTGTCCTGTTGAATATAAAATGAGAGTTTTATAGTCAAGGAATACTTTTCTTCATCTACTGAAGACGCAAACTTCTAAACTTTTTTTATATGGTTTCTAAAATTGACCTGTAAACAGAAATATATTACCGATTCCATCGCCTGTTCGTTATTGGAACCTTCAGATAATCTACATAAATTTCATAAACTACAACTTTACGATACGATCTCCACAAACTTTATTTAAACAATATATTACAAGTTCCGCTATCACAGTAGCTTTTACAATAGTGAAATTTAGTATTACAAGTTCCTTCTTACCCTAATATTTATATGCCACAGGTAATTACAATTGAGACCATTTTCACAGGTACTCACTAGATCACATTACCTAAACCTCTACAACTTTTATATACCTAAGGTACCTCTTCATTTATGATTATCTGGAACAATTACATCAATTCTACATCAATAATGATACTTCATCGGTTTTTTAAGAAAACAAGTTCAATAATGGTGATCTATTCAAATCTAGTTGGTCATTCATTAGAGTGTTTGAATTTTTAAGTTTAATAATTTATTTCCATTGCCTCCAAATGATTCAGTTTCAAACTTTTTGTTTTCTATATGTAAAATTTCGAACTCATCGTTGAAGATATGATTTTCTAACGTGTAACCTGGTCCTCCGCCAAGAATTTTTACAGAGATCTGAAGGAAAATATCTAATATTGAGTCCTTTGAAATAGATTCAGATTCAGATCTTATAAGAATCAACGGTATTACTAAGGATCACCCGAGGATTCAGATACAAAACTAGGTATTAACTAAAAGAAATAAAATGAAAAAACTATATTTCATTTCGATTTTCAACTTTCAGATTATAAATTTCGAAATTTTCATTTCTTCTTTTTCAACTTTCACAAATAACGCATGCCATCGTGAATAATTCCGAAAGAGTCTTATATCTAAACAAAGATTTGGAAGAAATTTCAACTCAGGGAAGCAGTTACAATGGGCTCATTAAAGCTAATTTAGATTTTTATTGAAAATTATACATTATAAAAGTAAATCATCTCGCAACTATCCCACAAAATTTTTTGGTTTATATGTCAAGATTTCTTGCATTTAGGAATGATGCAATACTTGTAACGTCCTTTTTTATCATTATTAATATTCAGACAGTCGATACACTGCAGTAAGCAACACACAATTTGCTTTCTGCAACTTTGGCACACGTATTTCGCTTAACCGCCAGCACTCCCTTGTCGCCGAGTCGACTGATGTGACGTCAAGCTTGGCCACGCCCCGTTTTGGTGAACGATACATTCAACTATTGATTTAAGGGAAAAGATAATAAATGAAAATTCTGATTTTTTGCAGATGTACTATTTGAAACATAAACTTTCAAATTATGCAATAAAAAAAATTGGCAAATGAGCCCATTAGAATCTAATGCATCAGTTCTCTTCACAAGAAGGAAATATGGCAGAATCCAACATAATAATCACAACTCACCATTTCGCTGGCTTTGCCGATTAATTTATTGAGAATCATACCACCAAATAAGAAAACATTTCAATTGAATATCTTGAATTTATTCATTAATATTTTTTGATTCATATTTCAATATTCATGACAATTGACCTTGAAATTCTCTAAAAAAATATCAGATAAGATTTATCCATTAGTAACACAAACACTTGAATTTTTTTATTACTAAAACTATGTCACCTGGTCCTGCGCCAATAATTAATGAGATGGTTTGTCAAGAACATTTACATGTGTATTATTTCCCAAATATTTCCTCGATATTTATAATTGACCTGTTGTATTGACCGTGTTAGACCAATTTATTCAATTTATGAAGTTATACTTGTTTTGGCGCGTTGGGGAAAAATTATGAGAGTAAATTGTTACGATGCGCGCACACACCGTCACGAAAAACCGACACCCTGAAGTTAGCTTATTCTTATTTAATTTATATGGCCGGGGGCACAGCTGTCTTACTCGAGGCAGTGCTGCTACCCTTAGTTTTCTAATTCACTTTTTCTTTTATAAAGAAAGTTCATTTTTTACTAGGGGCCGCCAGTCCTCTCAATATGACTTTCACAAAATAATAATAATACATCTATTGCACTGACAACCTCGTCGAATCCGTCGACATCCAGCCTGGTTACTGGCGTAGGGGGCCGCCAGTCTTCTAAACATTTCTTTCACTTCAATATCACTTCATTCGAACTTCGGTTTATTTTTTAAAAAACACCTCACTCCTGGACTCCACTTCAACTATGACGTCCACATGCCATCTTTGAGGACGGTCGTTATCGGCACAACCGTTCTCTGTGGCGATCGGAGAGAAAGTCCCTGTAGTTAGCATTTTAGTTAAAAAAAATAGCAACAAAGTAAAAGAGAACTGGCAACTGTATTCACGATATTCATTCAAGTATTTTTGAACCTACAACATGTGTTTTGTATCAGTCCGAATGTAATTATGAGTGATGAAAGTTACTTTGAGTACGTTTGTAGAATTTGAGGTTAGCTGACGGTATCTATTATTTATTTACATATAAACTAAAATACATTTTTTACTTTGTCATTTAATATGTAATAAGTGTACAAATAAATTAATAAATAAATAAATAAATAATAGTCACAAATAATAAGTCCGGAAGAATCAAATTATTCCAAAAATTGAATTGAATTAAATGTTTCTTCCTTAAAGTAATCTTGAAATTTTAAATAATAGAATCTATCGTCAGGTTGTCCCATACACAATACCGCATGACGCTAGTATCAAAATAAATTTTAATGAATATTTGGAATACTTACATGAATAAACTCCACGAATAGCCAAATAAATCACAACGAGAAATAAACTAAGTATAACTTCTTACATGCATACATAAGTACACACACACTTTCATAAAAATTCGAAGGGAATAAAACAATTTAAAATTGAAAACAATCACAAGTGAAGTGTTATAATCAATTCACTGCATGTCTCAAGTGTTTCAAACTAAGCAACCCCATATCCTTCCAAATAAAAGTTTTCATTAAAAATTTTTCTTTCTGTTTGTATACTTTTTCCATTTCAATTTTTCTTTTTCTTATTTATCAACATGTTGAGAATATTTGAGATTTATCTATAGGTAACCCGTCATACTCCATGACTCTTTCTTACGTTGTGTTTACTCGTTGCATAATCCTTCTGTTACAAATTTGTTTGTTGTAATTTAATATTTGTGAAAGAATGTTGGAATTCAATATTTGTGAAAGAATTTTTGAATTTATTTTAATTGGGCTTTTTTATTCAGAAGATCAGCAGTCATCTATTTCTCAATAGCAATTATAAATCAGTTGAAAGTCTGTTATAATAAACATCCGATTGTGTTAGTAATTTTTCTGCTACGGTCCAGAAAATCAAATCAGTTTTGAAAGAGTTCATCTCATCTGTTCATTCGGAAATGATTATGAAATCAGAAGGCAAATCATAGATATGTGCTTTGAATTAATTGGCTCTTCTGAGACGTTTGTCGCTTGTCCTCCCATTTGACACCAAATGTGTCTCGATACAAGTTTCTACATCAGTTTCTTCGTACTCATGAACCAACGAGAATAGTTGGTAGATTAGGTAGGTAGATCAGTATCTTTTAAATGATCCTCAATAGGGTTTACAAACGAAAAAGTAACGGAGCCGTTATCAGGAACTGGCAGAAATGCAAGAGCCCATCGATTTTTGATTGATCAGTATTTTTCCGGTATTTTTGACTCCACCACTTCTACCCCGAAATAAGAGTGACAATCACTGTAACATTATTAGATGGCATGGCTGCCGAGCAAATTTTAATAATCTGTAAGAAGTTTTGTACAAAATTTCATTTTGGAATCTTAGTCTGCTCAGATGCTTAAGTTCTCATATTCATTACTTTTGTCTCATCTATATTGAACATGTGATATAGTTTTCTAATATGAAATTTCAGGCGATATTTTTGATGCCCTTTTAGTGGTTCAACTGACATCAGTGACGTGCACCTTTAATCACATGGCGACGTATTTTCTTCATGTTATTCTTTCCTTTTGAAACAGTCATGGAACCACGAGTAGATAAAGTTTAAATATTCAGTGCTGTCTAAATAAAGTAGATGGAATATTAAAATTTGAATTACTGTCACTGACTAATGGAAAGACAGCAACAAGGGACGAGCATTAAAATAAACCGAGGTGAAATTATTATTTGGTGTTGAACTAGAGTTGTCATCTTTATGTCTTTTTGATCTTATTCTCCCTGAAATTTAATGATTATTCGAAAAGACAGCTTCTTTTACTCTAACATAAGAATGTGGTTGCCAAATGATATTCATTCATTTAGCTATCTAGCACATAACTATTTCTGGGCTGTTTTTCTCTTCATCCAATTCACGGTATGTAGAATGAATGAATGTTTATTGTTGACCTAAATATGGTAAGGGTACAAGTTAAAATAAAAAAACACTCCAATAAATACATATAAAATCACAGAAACTATCTGGGCGATAGTTTGTACGTGGTGAGGCAATTAAAGGATAAAATAAAATCGATAGTTGAAATATATAAAATCTCAATCAACTTATATCTAAACTTAGCTAACCAACGAGAGCCCATTGGAAAATTTCAGTAGATGTTATTTATAATGATTCAATGTGTAACAAATAAGAAAATGTGATATCACACAAAGTAAGAAACATCATCGCATAACTATGGCATCACAATCAATGTACGTAATCAGTTAATTTTCAATCAAGGATTGTCAATTAATTCATGTATCCCCACTCTTGGCCTGCTCATTACATAACTTTCAACTTCAGTCTTAAACCTTTTGAGTGTATTTTTATTTTTTAGTTTTTCTGGCAAGGTGTTGTATAATTCAGCCTCCAAGTACCTACAAATAACTTCTCTGTCCGATATATTTGTTCACAATTGGTGTAACATACTTTTGTTTATTTCTCTATTTAAGTGTTGTCTTATATTGACTTGCATATAAATATATCTGTCGGATATCTAATACTTTCGCTCCCACAAAAAGTTGATCGGTGGGATACCTATGGTTTTTGTTCATTAGTAATTGAGGGTGAAAAGAATTTCTAAACAAGTTCCACTGCATTTCATGACATTAAAAAAAGATATTTCATGAAGGTAACTTATACAGGACCAGAAACAAATAATCTATACATCACATGTGACCAAATTCCACTAGTTCTATTTGGATTTTGTAGAAAATACGGCGCTATTTCAAAGAAGATGGAATACATTGTCATAACTGAGAATGTTTGTGTTGTAGGACTGAGGATGAAAATGTAGTAACTCTAACTGATAGAATAACTCGTATCAATAAAATAGTACCGCGTTTTGACCTCGATATAAGTTTTTCGCAAAAAAGAACTCTGATGATACACACCATATAGTTAGTAAGACATAAAGTGGGAGTTGGTGTGGACTAGTTTCTCTAAATAATCGAATAACTCGTTTCAATGGATCAGTACCTCATTCTAATTTCAATATGTATTGTTCCGCAAAAAATAACCCATTGAAACTAGTTATTTGATTAATTTGACTATATTGACTATGTGGAATGTATAATCAGGGTGATTTTTTTTGAAAAATAATAAATTAAAATTCATTGAAATGAATTATTCGAATATTCAAATAAACTACTCCTTAGCAACCTTCACGTGAGACCTAACAAACCATATGGAATGCATCATCAGGGTTTTTTGTGGTAAAAACTTATATTAGAATTATAATGCGGTACTATTTCGTTGAAATGAGTATCTACCCCTCCACCAACCGCCCCGTATGGTCTTACAAACTATAGGATTTTTTTATGATCGATAAATATATAAAAATTAGCATGTGGTACTAATGAGTGTAAAAACCCAGTACCAAGCCCTACCTGAAGCCTTGCGCAAGTTCCCCACATCAGGGTTTTTTCCACTATTGACATATAATAAAAATAGAAAAAACGAAACCTTGATTGACTAGTGACTAGAGGAATAAGAGTATCATCAATAAATATGCGATCCTTGCATTATTTTCGAAAATATGCAAAAAATTAAAGTTTTCTCAAATATTTTAATAAATACAGGAAACAAATATATCATCAAAACAGATTCAATAATGCTGATAATAAAATGATAAAAGGGTGGAATATAGTTAATAAATTGAGAGGAAAACAACCTAAAGGAAAATCCACTAACACAGCAATAAGTCCCATAATATTAAACAACCACTATTGTTTAATCACCGCAAAATATGCAGTAGATACAGTCTAGTCTAGAGCAACGACCCAATTAAATATTTGAAGGTAATTCAATTAGAACAACCATTTGATTCAATCCTCACTGACCCAATTGAATTAAAAGAAGTTATTCGAGAAATTAGAAATAAGAGAACCTCAGTTATTGATTAAATATCGATCAAAATCTCCGAGTCACTGTCAGATTGTGTTTTGAATGTTCTTGTCTCTTTGATAGATGATTCTTTTGTGAATGGCTCATTTTCAGAATTTCTAAAAACTTCTGAAGTTATTCTGCTTTTCAGAGGTGGTGCCAGAGATGATTAAATGAACTACAGACCTATATCACTTGTTCCTACCTTATCCAAAATTATCAGAAAAGTCATCTAAAATAGGCTAATGTACTTTCTCTACAATAATAACCTATTAAGTCCACAGCAGTATGTTTTTCAAAATAACAAAAGTACCAATGATGTAAGGTGTATAGTGATATAAATTCTAGTGCCTACACAGCAGCCGTATTCTGTGATTTTTCCAAGGTATTTGATCTTGTTGATCATGGAATCTTCTTGCAGAAGCTGAATCATTATAGATTTTGGCACATGAGCATTAGATGGTTTGAATCATACTTATGGCATCGAAAGCAATTTGTGGAGCTTTCGATAGACTTCAGTGTGGGAGAAATCAAAGCAGGTGTCCCTCAAGGTTTCATCTTATGACCCATCTTGTTTCTATTGTATATTAATGATGTAACACAACTGGACTCAACTGCTAGCGTCACATTATTTGCCGATGGCACTACGTTGCTCTGGCAGGGGAAAGATCCTACAAAACTAGCTCAAGATACCACTGAAGATATGAAAAAAATAAAGAGCTGATGCGATTCAAACAAGCTTCAACTTCAATGAAACCCATGTCCTCACCATCAAATGTGAACTTCTACAATTTAGTTTGAATAATAACATTTTCGAGGTAAAATTTTCCTCTAAATCCTCAGGACTTAACATAGATGATAAACTCAAGTTCGTCGATCATATTATTGAGCTAAATAATAAACTCGCATTGGCTGTTTTGTTATAATAATAATAATAATCTGTCTTTATTCTGTCAATATAGGATACATAAACATAATCTTAGGGCTGACGTCTAAGGCGAAGTTCAAATCAATAATTAAATAACTGATTTGTTCAACCACTCAACCTCAAGGCACAGAAGAATCTAGATTCTACTATGCTCAAGGTTCGAATCAGTTTCAAGAGGACTGGGTAGAATCTTTGCAAAATCTACTTACTTTGCCTTTGTAGATGCACATATAAGAATGACATTACCTTCTAGACAGTTTGCAGCAAAAACATGCTACAGACTGTTTTTGTTTTACAGAAGCGAGCTGTCGGGTGTGTGTGTGCAATGTAAAGTTCCAAGAACATTGCAAACCATTATTCATTGAACGACGAATCCTATCAATAATCCATCTATTTATCCTTGGAACAGTAAGTCTGGTTCATAAAAATATATCTGCTCTTGATGATACAAGCGAGCCGCACTATAATACACTCCAAGATAACTTAATCGGACTTCCTCTGCCCACAACAAGGATGGTAAAGGATTCATTAATATACAATGGAAAAAAGATTCACAATAAAATTCGCATGCACCTGAAGAGTTATTCTTCGATTATTTCCAGGAAAAAATCAAGCGACATTTTAATTGATGAAGCCTATTATGATTTGATAAATTTTACAATGACCACTCATTTTATGAATTATAGGATTTACTTATAGTATCTCGCTATAATATAACATATACTTTTAAAGAAAAATTTGTATAGCATTTATTTGCTCTTTACTAATGTATTTGACGTTAAATTTTATATCGATTAGATTTTAAGTACTACTTTCATACAATTTTAACATAGTTCAAAAACGTTTGTCAACAGGAACTTTGTCTTAGGACAATACACGTATTGTTTTCTCTCTCTCTCTCTCTCTCTCTCTCTCATTGTGTCGTGAACTTGAATAACATAACGTTGATATTTCCATAGTGATCTATTAAAGAAAGAAAATCAAAATGTTGTTATTTTTTCGCCCTATACAGGAGTGGATATGGGTGACTTCAGCGTCGATAATCAGCAACATCCACTTTGATTTTTATTTCAAGCTGATACCATGAATATTCTCTGAGTACGTGAGCACGCAGGTCAGTTCAGAATAGATATATCTTATGCTTCAAGGTTTTCCTGAACAACCTTGCCAGTGAAGGGAAGGGAGTTTTCATGTTTAGAAATGTACTTCTTCCTAAATTCAGCGCTCCACATCCTCCCTACGGATTCCAGCACTGAATACGCTTACCTTTCACCAGTTGATAGTTCGTTGCATGGGAAGAAAATGCGAACAATACCGTTTCTTTGTTATGCTTTAATAACCCTGGAACCCTTCAAAATGAATGAAGTTTCACCTTGTCTTTTTGGAATCTCATTTACCCACGATTTCAAGAGGAATGTATTTTAGTTTAACACAAGAAAGAGGTGGACCTCTCCTAGTCACTGGCGAAGAAAAGGTCATTGCGAAGAAATTAACTCTGATGAATTTGTTTTGCTCTGTTATTATAACCTGCACAGAATTTTGAATCTACACATTGTATCACAGCTACCACAGCTAAGTTTTTCTGTATCATTTCTTGCTCAACAACTCCATGATGCATTTTTAGTAATTTTCATCTAAATTTCTTTTATAATGTCAAATTTTGGAAAATCTGTTCTTAAATCTGCTTTTCCGTTAACCCCCTGTCGCACCTTTGCAAACGACAACGAAGTCAAAACTTCTGCTAGCGAGGTTTCACCTTTCAATGTCTGATTCCAGACATCCAAAAATATCCGTTGAAAATAACTTAAGTATCGCATTAATCTTATTTACAAAAATGACATTGCTCAAAAACATGACGTATCAATCCTAATGAATGGACCTCATCATCAAAAAGTTGGTAAGATTCCCTCTGTATGTAACTCATATATTCAGCAAGATATCCTCAAACCCCGCACCAAAATCATACCAAAATTTTTTGTGTGAACTTTTGGCATGGGGGAAAGAAGTAATCGATTTCAGACAGAGATTGCACAAAGAATGATAGGCGATAAAAAATTAAAAAATCTCTCGCAAAGTAATTAGAAATATAGTAGCGGTTTGTTTAATGGTGTGTGATCTCTTTCCTCTACCGCTGCATTTGCTGTTCCTGTTCGACTTCGGTTCTGGCAAGGATTTTCAAATATAACACCGAATTATTTAAGCGAATGCATCATCGTGATTGATAATATTTGTTCGGGAGAACGATCCTAATTATTTATTCATTTGGTACAGGAAAATGTTTCGAATTTATAGCATGACGATGTTTGTTCTTGTGCTAACGAAAATGTTTCTGAAATACGTTTTTTATTGGTTAAGACCATAATCAATTCTTCATATATATTCTACCGAAAAAAATTTTTTCTTGAAATACCTTCAATTACGTTCATAAATCAAGTGATTTAGTTGCCTGCATATGTTTGTTTACCTACATCGAATAATTATTGTGAAGGAATTTGTTAAAATGTACGTGAGGCTTAAATAGTATTCAAATTAGATTTTATATTTCTATACATATTTTCCATAATTCATACGTATCAGGAATAGTACAAGCATGTTCAACTATTGTGATTCTAAATGATACTAATAAAAGTCGTGAATGCTTTGACTTGGTTTGATTTCCAAGAATCCATAGAAATCACTCTAGAATATGTAACATTTTTAAAATTTTTGGTGAATTTTGTGACATAATTGAATTAATTTTCATAAACAAAGTTAAAAATACAATCAGCAACAAGTAAACAAAACCAACTTCGTTGTTTCTATTATTTTATTATAGTTTTCCACTAAAAATAAAGTTAAAAAAAACTGGAAAATATTATCGATAATTTAGCTTGAATATTTTTACAGAGTATTTTCAAGAATAATGTTCCAAACTCTAAACTATTACTGAATATTTCGAATATTCACAAAATGCAATTTAATTTTCGTCTTCATTATTATTCATGATCTTGAATTTTTTTATTTGTATTTTTATGTATAGTTGTAAACAATTTTTCATTCAATTTAAATATTTTCTCATCTCGAATTTTGCTGTTTGTAATAATTTTCACAAACTATGAAAATATACTATAAATATAGTTAACCGTAGTTTCAGCCAAATCATCTGAATAGTATTTTGATAGTATTTTTTCCAAAAAATGTTTAAAGTGATTCTTTTAATTAACATTTTTTTTTCATAAACCTGCAGATTGAAATAAATCAAACACTACATATGAATTTCACTACATCGGTAGAGTCTTATTCGATATTAACTTGCACAAGCATACAAACAGACACAATACCCCCAAAAACAGTTTTTCTCAAAAATCTTCCATATACAGACAGCAGTAAGAGACACTTTCATTATATGTGATGATTGCAACGTAATATATTGTGGTGTATTACCTAATTCTCTAATTGTCTTCGCATTGCTTTCATATTTTATTCAGATTAAATTTCATCTCAATTTTATTTCGATGTCTTTCCTCAATTCATATCCTACTGATCCTAGTTCTGACCTCATCCCGAGCCACAAAAATGTATATACTGTGTAAAGTTCAATTCCTTCTGATTGTACGTCAAAAGGCTTTCTAATTGGTTAGCGTTACAAGTTTCTTTTCAAGGACAAAACAAGCACTGCAGAAAAATCATTGAGTCGCTCTATGAGCGGTGCCTATGCGAAAGTAGCGATTCATATTGGATTTGAATCGCTGGAGATTGAATCAATTTGAAAAACCGTTTTCAAGAAGTTTAATCCACGTAAACGCAGGTCTCCAAATGAAAGAGTTCTTAAACAGTTGAGTTCGAGGTGTACTGAGTTGAACCTCAAAACGATGAGCAGCTACAGTCCGTCGCGTATTTCTGATAAGTACCGTTCTTGGTGGAATCAAATGTGCCAAGTCCCCTACCGTGAAAGTATCTATAGAAGAGAGACAAATCTCCAACCTTTCTCCGATGTTCCAGACTACCAATGTTGCAAGTGATGCAACCTTGGTTGCATCACTTGCAACCTTGGTTACAGAGTAAGCTTAGGGGCGAAGCTCCATATATGAGACTAATACTCCAAAAAAGGTCAGATCTGAGCTTCATAAAGCATCAGAAGGTGCTGAGGTGTGTACAGGTTTCTGGTTCGAAACAGTGTTCCAAGTTTTTGAGAAGCACCCTTCGCAATTCCAGCGACATGATTGTGCCAAGACATATAGGTGTCCATTTTTACGCCCCAACAAACTTATCGAAGTATAAAGCGGAATAATCTGTCCTGACATTGTTATATATGGTTCGAAGACATTCATCTTTTTGGAGATGCCTGGGTTTTCGTGGCATTGAATTGAACCTGGTTACTTTCACCCCAATTCGAAATCTCTTCTAATTCCACATTGAGATATGTACCCTCCTGCTGCCGGTGAAGATGTGTATCCGCAACCAATGTCCTGGAATCCAAATGGAATGACGAGAGAAGTGTGCTGTCGTCAGCAAAGCATTATATTGGGTTTTTGGTTTTTTCCAATAATTAGGGGGTTGGAGACAATATGGATCGCTGGAGAACACCAGCGTAGATGGTGAAAGTACTCGAGAGATATCCATCGACGGCCACTTGCAGGGAACGTTCTTTCAGGAAGCTGAAGAGCCATACACATAAATGATCCGACAAGCAAACCCTCATGCCACACACGGTCAAAGGCCTTAGAAATAGCAAATGCAACAGCTCTTGACTCTCCAGTTTTCTCGATTGTGTTATTCCAAATATGGGTGACATACGATAGAAGGCCGCCTGTTGATCTTTGTTTCCAAGAGCCATATTGATGATCGCTCAAGATGTTAAAGCCTTCTAAATATTCAAGAATATAGTGGTTTACGGCTTTCTCCATGCTTTTTAATATCACTGATAGCAAAGCGACTGATCTATAGTTATTTGGAAGATTTTTCTTGCCCTTTTTGGGAATGGGCTGAACGCGAGCAATCTTCCAACAAGAAGGAAAAACTCCTTTCTTGTAAGACAGGTTGAAAAGTTTGGAAAATACTGGTGCAAGTTTCTTTGCGCACTTTTCAAGTACGATAACGGGCACTTCATCAGGACCAGATGCCTTGTTCATGTTGAGCTGTTTCAAAATTCGCCTGACTAGACGTTGTCGAAAAGTATTAATTTCCGGCATTGTGGATTCTCGTGTGGAAATAGTGGATGGTGCCTTTCCCAGAAAATCGAATGTGGAGTGTTCAGCTAGTAGATTTGCTTTTTCTGTGGCTGTTTTTGCAATTGAACCATCCGCTTGTGTTAGTGGTGGAATCGTGAGTTCTGTGAAGTTTTGGTTGAGAGCTTTAGCTACCGACCAAAAGTATATTACATGCATCATCGTTGTTATTCATTATAAACTCTTTTATTGGAATCCACACATGAAACAACAGGACAACGGCTCTTTTTTTATGTCTTTTGTTTTATATATTCATACGCTACTTTCATAAACACGTTTTTGTTGTTTACTGTACGGCACCAACAGTTTTTTGTATCATTATTTCTCCAATGAACCTGTCCACAGAACCCTATCAAAATTGCGCAACTTCAATTCAAGTCGATATTCAATATTCAATAATTCAAAACTTAAACGCCGTAAAAAATTATAACAGTGAAATGGTAACTACTCTTATATACTTCTAATATCATTACATTCGATCATTTCTGTTTTGGAGCATGGTGTTGTCGTTCTGAATTTGAGTAACAGGGGTTTCGCTCTCGCCACTTCAATCTTATTTGGAACATCGTTTTCATGCCATAGGATACAACAACTTAAAGTCGCAGTTGAGGAAAATCAGGTATACTGTACCTCAGAGATCATTTCTAGGGCCAATACTTGTTTTTTAATTTATATAAATGATGTGCATAAATGTTTGGTACCTAAGAATACTGTTCAAGTTGCTGATGATCACGCCTTTATTTGTTTACATAAAAACTTTGATAAAACAAAAACTCTGTCATTGAATCCCAAGGAAAATCAGAGCTTTGATTTCAGACTAACGAACTCCAATGAATAATGATCAAATTCCGATTATAAATGTTTCTAAAGACAATTCTTAATTGGAGAACAAATTTGTCGAGTTATTAGGAATCACAATAGATGATGAACGTGATCACATTGAGTAAGTGAGGAACAATCTTTCCAGTACTATTTTTATTGCGTCAATTGAATTACAATGTTGGATTTGATACTTTGAAATATATCTACTTTGCATTATTCCATTCCCATATCAGTTTTGGTATCTCGATCTGGGGTCCCATATGCTGCTCAAATTTTCCGTCAACAAAAAAAAAGCAATCGGAGTTTCACTTAATTGCGATTTCAGGAAATACTGTAAGCCATTGTTCATTAAATTCAAAATTATCCCTTCACTATCGTTATACTATATTACCTTCTCCCAGATATTCATTGATATTCAGATTCGTAATCACGCAATCTTGAGTTCACCATACAAAACAAGCAGATTAAATCAGTACCCTTCTGTACCGACTTTCTGTTGCCCAAAGAAATTCATTAAACTTTCACCTGTACTATCTTTCACCCGTCAGAATCAGATCCCTCGATTCATTGTCTTTCAAAAATCAAAATTGAATATTTTATTTCACAATAAAGTAAAAGGTACTTAAAAAATTCATGCAAGGTGGAAAATACTCACCAGCTTTCTCATCTTCTGTCTATTAATATGATGTTCCTCTCAACTAGTTTTTGTCTCATTCATCCATATTTTAATATGTTTTTGGCTGACTTTCTTCAAATGTAACATTGTATATAGAATATCCAGATAAATATTTTATTCTATTCTATTCAATCTCTGAATCAGTTGACGTTTATCTCATCTCGATGGAGTGTGCTTACGTTTCGCTAAGAATATTCTGCAGGAACATACCACCTCAGCAAAATATAACTTATCGGAGCAATAAAAAAGATTATCGCCTATTCATTTAAATTTTCCATAACAATAATTGCTGCGAGTGGAATACCGAGGAACGTTAAAATCCAAATGAATATTCAAAGATGCGGCATGAGAAGTAATTAAGAACACATAGGTTATAATACGGAATTATAGTTGGCGGTGCGAGCTTTAAGATTTCTCACCAATTAACATAAAAAAGCAATAAAATTATTGTCGGATTAAGTTTTGGCAATGGCAAAGAGCTTGGCGCTCGTGCAGATCCACGTATCTAGCAAGGTTTACCGGGAATATAATGTGTTTCTGTCTCAGGATCAGAAGTGCCGTTATGCTTTTCGCTGCTTTTCTCAACCCTTCATATCTCGATGATACGCATTTATTTTTGATTGCGGGAAGCGTGAAAATGTTGGGATTTTCCCAAGTTCAGTGCTTGATTCTCAAAGGGTTACGGAGCATCGAACGTACGTAACTTTGATACCCGTTTTATAAAATATTTCTTTATATTTGATCATGAAGATTCTTTTTTCAGAGATCCTATCATTTGTTTTCGATTTTTTTATGATTCGCAAGTTGTATTTTAGTTGTTTTTTTCTTCGCAAAAAATCTAACAAAAACCATTCTGTTAAAATGGTTCTTCTGATTATAGGTGTCCTTGGTGCTATGATGCTTTTTCTACTCTCTAATTCCAAACCGTTATTTGGTGATCGAAACACGTGTCGAGGTGCTAAAAATAACGGATCTTCTTGAAAATGATCACTTGGTGATCTAAACACGTATCGAGATGTTGAAAATAACGCTTTGGTGTTGGGGTATAACTCCAGTGAGATTCATTACCACACCTAAGGTTCCAAACAGTGCAGCACAAGTCCAAAATTATTGTATAAGGAATAGTTCTCATTCCAGTTGAACTGTAAAATTGCTTACAGGAGCATAAAACTATGTACTTGTATATTTAAATTTATCCGATACTTGAGAAAATTAGTTCCACTTTTACTATGTGCATCTGAGGTAATAACCCAAATATTCAATTCTGAAGACATGCAAAAAATTTTTGAATGGGATAATGTAGAAACCTAAAATAACGAGTCTAACATTTTGCAAAAACAAAATTTCTAGACAGTGAAGAATTTCGATTCATTTCTTCCAGCTAAACGGCTTAAATTTTAGGTTTCTACACCTCTAAAATAATAACGATGTTTGATCCAACAAAATATGTTCTCTGTGGTTGGTTTAGTTTAACGTTAAGCATGCAGAACACACGATAGCTCCTTTGAGAGAATAAAGTACCAAATATAAAAATACAAAACGGTTCCGCTCATTTATCAACAGTATGAAGGGAAGTCCTTAGTTAATACCAAATAAATTCAAGAATTAATCTAGTTTGATTTGGATGGTGGTAATGACTCATTGGTCAAACCAATTCTTGACAAATCGAAATCATTCCAATGTCTATCACTGTTCCTTGCCTCTCATTCATATTCATCACCAATTGGGATCTCGTACAAGGTACAAGTTTCTCTCATACTCATTGGTCCTTCGAGCCAGACTCTTTCTCTCCTTCAAACCGGACATCCGACTTTTTCCTATAAAACCTTCCATCCACTTTTTCCTATAAAACCTTCCATCCACTTTTCCGCTAAGCTAGTGGGTGCATTTACTTGGTCCGTAAAATCGCAAATAATTATAAATCAAAGATTCGTCGGCGAAAATGCTAACGACATCGCTCGAGTGAGAGATAACGTCCGAGGCGGGCCGGGAATTATTAAAAGTCCGGTCACCCTTTACTCTTTCTCTATAATTCTTTTGTCGCATCGAAATCCTACCGCCCGACCCTTGCGGTCGCGGTCACACACACACATTATGAATTCCAGATCGGATCCGCCATATACGAAATTGCACTCTCCAGTGAATTTTAAAATACACGACGTGTGCTAATTCCGAAAGGTATTAGCTTAAGGGATGAGAAGGGGTGGTAATTTCGAGCTGAATCGACGGCTGATGATATCGGAGAAAAAAAAAATTAAACTCAGCCATCTTGAAGTAACACAGTTGTTCGAAAAAAAATGCAGATACGTAATACTTGAAACATCAATGTTATAATAGTTGTAGAGTTATGTAAGATCGTTTTCAGCTCCTGGGTGATTTTCATAGTTTTTCAATATTGCAGATATAGAGGGCTTTTCATGATGAGCGTTAGTTAGCCGTTTCTGACAAACTATTCTTTGATTTTTCAAATGGAACACCCCGTATATAATATCATATTATGATTCATTATCACTTTGCCAACAAATTCATATACTATTTCCCTATACCTATCTATTACCGTTTAGAAGATATAAATTAATTTCGATATTTTTTTTACCAAACATGAACTTTTATA
>WOGR01000562.1:5110-24416 GCA_015342045.1 Leptinotarsa lineolata | reverse complement strand
CCAACCTCCAGCGGTTGGGTTAGTAGAGAACAACAAAAATAATATTATGGCAAGCAGTTGTGAGAAGGTAAAGACATACGAGGCCTTACCTTTTAACGTGCGATTACCCAGCACAGTGGCCCGGCGGGGAATCGAACCCCGGTCTTCCGCTTGAAAGGCGGATGTGCTAACCTCTACACTACCGAGACCACAGAGATTACTTCCTGATATCGGAGAATTGATATGTCGTCCTACAGTAATACATATTGATAACTAAAGTGCCATTCCACTAATACGAAATCCAGAATTTCATAGACGCAACAAGCATATTGACATACGTTACCATTTTGTACGTGACAAATGAGATAATGGTGACATCGATCCAGTGAATATCAACACTCACGAGCAAGTAGCCGATCTATTCACGAAAGCGCCAACAAGGGAGAAATTACCTGATGGGAATGGAAAACAATCCATCAGTATAAACTGAGTTTTATTTGTGCTCAAATACTGAATTAGTGGGAGTTTTGAATTAATAATTCATTATTTGTGATACTGTATATAATGTCTGATACTGAATAGTTTGTAGTTGTCAATTCACTGGTTAGTTACAATAGTTGAAGTTGTTGATTGTCAGTATATATAACTTTATATTAAGTCAGTTTTCTGTTTTCATGTATTAACATACATAATAAAGTTCTTCTACGAAAATAAGAGTCCAGTAGTTCAGTCCGCTTGATTCACGAAACCCAACAGGTTTCTATTACCTCGAACCGTTTTTTTTTTGCAGAACATCATTGAGATATAAAACCGCTTGTTGTTGAAGTTGCTGTTTCAACCCGTCATAGTTCTCATTAGTGGTGCTAGGCCACTAACCTTACTTACTCAAAATTCATCTTCTCTTCAGAAAATACAATATCCTTCCAGAATTAAGATACACAAGGATATACTATTTCTTGATGACTATGTTAATGACATCATGACTTCGGTTGTTTCAAAAGTCAAGCCCACGTATGGTAGGCATAAGTAGAAAATAAGGTTCTTTGAAGTGGTCTGGTGGACAGTAAGCTTCAACACACATTCGTCTTTAAAAACTGCATGACCGTAGACATTGTCGGGAGTATATTGGGCTATAATCATACCCGGCAAATGTCATATAAATATATGATGCTTTCATTATAACTTATATTCAAAATAATAGTATTCCTATTTTTACAGGGTCTCTTGCTGATAGTCTTCAGGACAAAATTGTGATTCCTTACGAAGACATACCTAACTTTCCACGAAGCACAGTCAAAGGCCATGCTGGAGCTCTAGTATTTGGATTTTTGTCAAATGTTCCAGTGGTATGCATGAAGGGTCGCTTTCATTACTATGAAGGCTATCCGCTTTGGAAGTGTGCTATGCCAGTAAGAGTCATGAAGCTGCTAGGAGCCAACCACCTGATAGCTACTAACGCGGCAGGAGGTTTGAACCCCAACTTCAGAGTAGGAGATGTTATGTTGGTGAAAGACCACATCAACCTCATGGGATTCGCAGGGAATAATCCTCTCCAAGGACCCAACGATGAGAGATTTGGACCTAGGTTTCCGCCAATGAATCAAGCCTACGACAAAGAGCTCATCAAGGAGGCCAAAAGCATAGCCAAAGAAGTTGGTTTGAGAGATAATATCCACGAAGGAGTATATACTTGTCTTGGTGGACCAAATTTCGAAACTGTTGCTGAACTGAAAATGCTCAAGATGCTTGGAGCTGATACAGTTGGAATGTCTACTGTTCATGAAGTTATAACAGCCATACACTGCAACATGACTGTTTTGGCTTTCAGTTTGATCACGAATGAGTGTATTACCGATTATGAATGTCAAAATAATCCTAACCATGAAGAGGTTATCGATGTGGGGAAGATGAGGGAGAATGTGCTTGGGAAATTCGTTCAGAGAATAGTAGAGCATATAGCCAAAACCAAGAATAAATGAAGCAACTGAGTGATTCAAAAAATATGTCTAATTTTTCATTTATAGTTTGTACTTATTTGTTTTATTTAATATATTTTTTAAATAAAAGATTACAGTCATCAGTGGTAACAAAGTATGTGAAAGATGGAATTAATATAGAAATGTTTGCCATTTCGAAAATGGTAAGACTTGCAAGGTTGATTAAATTAGACAAAAGTTTTCTGTATGCAGGCACCATAAAAATCTCTGACAATGGCAGTGTTTGAAATTTTCCAACGATATGAAAATAATACAGAGAAACTTTTCGCGATGTTCCAATACAATTTTTCTTCGAATGTACTTCAACTTTCTTAATACAAACCTCTAGTTTTTTCAATCAATTTGAATATTTTTTATTTCTTTGAAGTTAAAAACTCTTTAGCGGCCTTGTGCACTTTTGTGATGGGTAAAAAATATGAAACTCATGTCAGGACACGTGACCTGATCGAAAATTCGTAAGACGGAGGGAGAGTAGACCACCGGCGCGGCGTAGGAGAGGAAGTATCCCCCTCTCTTTCTATCGCGCGGCAAAAATGTATGCCTGCACCTGCTATTTCGTTTAAGCGGCGCAGGCGCAGTTTGTGATTGTTTAAAACGTATTGGAAAGATCATAAAGCTAGAAAAATGGGTGTCTCACGATTTAAATGATCGACAGAAATTGTCCCGTTTCGAGGTCTGTTCTTTGCTTTTGCGCAACTAAAACGATCCTTTTATGGATCGGATCGTCACGTGTGATCAAGGGCGTCGCCAGCCAATGGCCAGGGGCAATGACAAGTTGATATGGAGGATGAGGAAAGTATGAAATGTAGGTAATAATGGTAATAATAATAATAATTTATTGAATCCTTCACGATCACAAGGTGATATAGGATACGTCGGTAATTATAAAAATCGGCACAAAAACGTGAGATATAAAAAAATGTAATATAAAAATATCACAGAAACACAAGAGTAAATTAAAATGAAGTGGAATATTACAATATAATATAAAACCCTCTCATCGGCTTAGATATTCAGCAACACTGTAAAAGAAACCGTTAATCAGGAATTCTACGACAACTGTAGACGTTCAAGACAGTGGTTGGACACCGATAAACCACCCAGACACTTCTCAAAGGCGAAAAACCCACTAAAAAAGATCAAGATTACTGTATGGTGGTCAGCGGCTGGTATGATTCACTATAACTTTATGCAAGTGGGTCAAACCACCACAGCAGAGTCCTACTCAGGAAAAATCAAAGAAATATACCGAAAATTACATCAGCAGCAGCAGGCACTGGTCAACAGAAGAGATACAATCGTGCTCCGTGGCAACGCCGGTCCGCATGTTTCACAAATCACCGTCCGAAAATTAAACGAATTGGTGCCTCAACCAACATATCCCCCAGACCTCTCGCCAACCAACTATTCTCTTTTCAAGAACTTTGATAACTTTCTCACCGGTAGAACCTTCGCCAATCAGGACCAGGCAAAAAGGCCTTTACCGACTTCATCGAATGCCAAGCACCCAATTTTTATGCTGACGGAATTAATCGACTTGTGTTACGGTGGCAAAGGTGCACTGATTCAAATGACGCTTATTTCGATTGAATTGACTAAGTATTCACTGAGATATTACAGTTTTTACTAGACTCATAAAAAAGGACAAAACTGTTGAAACTTTCAAAAAGATTTTTCACCAAAGAAAGTTTTAGAGATGAATTCAATCCCAAAATGTCGACTGCGATTCTCTCGAAATGGCACCCACTGAGGTAATGCTTCAACTTTCTTCTTTGCCTTGTCTTCCGTCCCTTTCTCGAAGACCACAGGTCACAGCGCTTACACCACTCTTTCACGTCTCGACGGCAATTGACCCAGTAATACCTCTCACGTACTTTCGCGAGAGTTCTACTTACTCCGAAATGCCCTCCAGTGCGTCCATCATGAAGCTTTTCAAGGATACACGTCTTGGAAAGGATCATCTGGAATTTGTGGGTTTTTCCATCCGGGCTTTCTCATTTCCGAGTGAGTAGGTCATCTCGAATGCACATGGAGTCCCATTGGAGCCAGTAACCCTTTTCTTGCTGGCCGTGCTTGAAGATCTCTTGCCATTCCGGCCTCACTCCTTTGTCAATCCATTCCCGTAAAATGTTCAAGAGCGGATATTCCTTCTGCGCTACGATAATCTCCTGCCTCGTCATAAAGGTAGTATCATCCCCAGGGAAAACCTCTCCAATCTTTTGTTAACTCCTTCAAGCGTTTCTTCAAATTTTCTTCCGACTTCTTCAAGCTCTTTTCAAATTTCCTCTCAACCCCATCAAGCTTCTCATCTACTACTTTTTCAAATTCTCCCTGAATCAATTCCTAAACCTCCCCTTTACTTACTTAGGAAGATTTCAAATCTTCAAATAAATGAAGGTACATTTTATTGTCTTTTTCTTGTTTCTCTTGAATATTTAGCAATAATTTACGATATTCCTCTGTTTCTTTCTTGTTTTTCCCGAATATTTAGTAGTAATTCTCGGTCTTCATTTCGGCGTAATCATTCTTCCTCTCTCTTGAGTTCATCTTCCTCTCTCCTGCGGTCATCTTCCTCTCTTCTACTTTTTTCATTCACCGCAAAGCCTCAAACATTTTCGTAAATTCTTCCATCTCATCGTAATCGACACTCCTTGTTTTCACCATAAACAAAAAATTTTCAGTCAATTATTCCACTTCCGACACCAAATGTTACGTTTTTACACGTGGGTTCAATAATAATTGACTACACTGAACAATAATCAAACTCAAATTTATTTCACTTTGGATATAACAAAACACTTCAACTAAAACTATTTGAATGTCTGTCGCCTTTTTATATCGCTCCGCGTCCCGCACTGTACTCGCACTAGACTGCTTGATAGGCGAGTAGATAACGATTATATTTGGCAATCAAAGGTGCTAGAATTCTATTAGGAATTCCATCGAACGACGGTAACGGTGTTCTAGTCACATATGGAATGCCGGCGAACATCATCGAAAATTCGCGAAACTTCACTCGGGCCGAGTACGCTCGTAGCCACGTCACAGATGGTTTACGGCTACCAGTGGCGGACTGCGTTACCTTATTTAGGGCATGATTTATAACAATACCTAAATTTATTTGGGAAAAAAAGTAACGAATTCAATCTCATTAGTTTATTTTAAAATATACTGATACATGTAACAGCAAACCAGTTTAATTTTCCTCGTCGAAGCCAGTTGATGAAGATTTCATTGGTTCTGGCAATTTATGCAACTGTACTGACAGTATAAACATCAGTCAGTTGGGATTTCAAATAGTTTTTTGTGTATAGGAGTCTTCAACATTTCCGACAGAATTATTATTTTTTGTAAAATTATTTGCACAAATGACCAGTAAATATGAGGTACAGAATGTTCCTCACTGATGAAATAGATCGATAAATGTCAAATGAAAAATTTTTAAAACATGAAAAGTTAGCCTTTGATCACAGCAATTGGTCGTAGTTTGATACATTTTTTGGAAATTCCAGCTGCATGACACGTATTTACTACATCAGTAACATTTTTATACGACTCAGGAGCCTCCTCCATGACTAATTTCGGTGATGCAACTCGGATTGAGATTCCCATGTACTCCATTTTCCTCAGGACACTGGTATAGTCTAAGTTTCTCCTAGATTTCGCTCTTGATAATGCCCGGCCCTAAAGAAAATTTAAAAAACATTCAAAACAGAACTTTCAGAGTAGAAACTAGAATGCAAATGATTTTTGAAGAGGGCCAAATTGATAAAAACATAAAAATAGTTATGTAGATAAAATAGTGTGCCCATAAAAAGAAATTACAGTTGATACAAGGTATGGGGTATGAAACAGTGTTGATTTTAGAAGTGGAAAATAGTTTTTCATTTTTAACAAAACTAGACCTCTTTTGAAATATGTTAAATATGAATGCATTTGTTTTTCACAATATTTTACGGTAACACTTTTTAGGTCTAAATAGAATAGAAGAATAGAATAGAAATTGATTCATCTTTGAAAGTTCTAAAAATGTCATATAAATACAGAATTTCATCAGACTAGTCAAACAGATATAAAAATTCTTTTGAAAGAACTCCGCGCAGCTAATTCAATATTACTTAATTTTTGATCAAACTGTTGATCACTCAGTATTTTTCTAATTTGTGGTCCAACAAATGTACCTTCCTTGAGCTTTGCATCACTTAATTTTAGAAAAACGTGTTCAAGATATTTAAACGCATCACCTTTATCTAAAAAAAATTTCATTAACCCCAGTTTAATGAGTAATAGAGGTAACAAAACGTTTTTGAGATTAACAAAAGGTTTATTCTTCACGTTAGCTTGACCTGGAATATATTTATCTCTGGGAGGCCATTCTTTTACTTGATAATGGCTGTGTTGCCCCACTGTTCTACAGCCAAAGAAAACAGCAAAAATTCGTTAATCCGCCTTGAAGACCTACTAATGAATTTTAGATCACCACATATTTGCCAATTATACGTATTTTAACTTATTCCATTTAGAATAAGTGACATACTTTCGTGTGTTTCCTTCATGGCAACTGCATGTGCAAGAGGAATAGAGGGTCTTTTGTTACCATTATGGAGCCGCTGTGTTGCCAGATTTCAAACAATTTACTCAATGTAGGGGAAAAGCAAATTTGAATTGTATTCATTAAATTATTGAAAAAAATCATAACTCAAAAATCTTACGTGTTAGGAAATTGTTTACTATCATTTTAGCATTCCAGCACCAAAAATTAACAAAGAACTGCCTTTGGCATTACAGTCGTAAATTGGCTGTAAACTAGTGATTGTTGTATATTTATTATCAAGTATTATTATATTAAGTTATATTATTATATCGATCATTATATTTTACACTTTCTCTGATTATTTTTGTAGTGTTATTATTTTTTTTTCTCCTTCTTTAGTTTTTAACAGAATTTAGCACTGGTCTATAAAACTTTTGCGTAAAACTTACAGCTCCGTGACAAGTAGATCCGAATGTTTCCAACATGCCTTGTTCTGTACCTGTCAATACATAACTACATGTACCCATAGTACCTCCAATGAGTACAGGTTGCCCTGTTAGCTGATAGTCAACTGGTATAAGTGGATGGTGTGGAGGAAATGCTCTTGTGGAACCCTGAACAAGTAAAAAAAAATTTAGAATTACGAAATTATAAGGGTTAAAAAATAATTTTTTAGTTTTATTGGCTCAATGGCCATGTACCCACGTCTGTTCAAAAAATAAGGTGAATGTTCAAATTACATGTACAAATTAAAAACTGCAGCCATCAAAGCAAGTGAGTTTTCATCACGCTTCCTTCAAACATCTATTAACGAGTAAACCTAACCTCATGAATTATCTGCATCTAAACATCTGAAGGAATCAGACATAAAATCAATTAATACTGGGATACCACAAGGTTGTACAATTGGCCCAATAATTTTTATCATTTTTCTAAATGATCTGGAGGAGATATGTGGAGAAAACTGCAAAATGACAAATTACGCACATGACACAAACTTGATGGTCTAATATCCATAACTGAAAAAAGCCTCCGAAAGGCAGATGAGTGGTTCAGGAGAAACAAACTTATATTAAATGACAATAGGACCAAAACTGTAATGTTCAAAACAAACCATGCACGACTTGACTTACCTCAAGAAATTCAGCTGAAGAATATTTCACTGCAAATTCTTAGGTCTGCACATAGACAGCACACTGAGTTTCGACAGTAATATTCAAAATGTTTGTGAAAAGTTGAACTCAGTATTGTATTCAATGAGAGTTATTGGGCAGTATGTTGACACAGATGTAATCCGAATGGTCTATCATTCAAATTTCGAATCAGTTTGTAGGTTTGGGATTATTTTTTATGGAGGTAGTAGAAATGCAGAGCAAATTTTTATTGTACAAAAAAGAACCTTAAGAACTATGCTGAGACTGAACTCAAAAGTATCATGTAGAGGCAAATTCAGTAGTTTAAAAATACTTACACTTATAGGAGTCTATATACAAGAACTCTCATTATTTCCTTTTAGAAACATCCATATTGTTTTACAAAATTTCAATTTCATTTAATTATCATGTCCCCCTGCTCATTTTAAGCAGTTACGATTTATGTAGTATTATATTTAGAAGCTTTGTCAATAAGAATTCTATTCTTTAGATAATAAAGTATGCTTTGACTCTGACCTTCGTATAGTTATGCTTGTTACATCATTTTTGAAAAATTATTTAAAGAATTAGTGCATATTTTGGAATTACCTTTCTGTGAACCAAGAGGGTTTTAGGTTTCCCATCCACAATATGCTCTTCAACTTTGGCTATGTTATGAGACACGTCATAAATCACATGCATGTCTAGATCATCTGGAGCCAAACCAAATTTCTTTGCAAAGGCCTGTGAAATGGAACGTTAAGTATGGAACTGCAAGAAAAAACCTCACCATACCTGTCTGCTAAGGAATGTCATTGAACTTCTATTGACCCATGCAAAATTTGCAGCCGCCGCCATAGATTTCAAATAATCTTGTCCTTCTTGGCTATTTATTCTTGCACAAGCCAACTGCCTATCGTTCGTTTCAATATTGTCTCTTTTCATTGCTTTTTCCATCTGAACGAGTGCATCAGTAGCGACCTGGTGGCCAAATCCTCTACTACCAGAATGAATCATAACACAGACCTGTCCTTTCTCTTCGATGCCCATTTTGGAAGCAGCCCATTTGTCATATATTTCGTCAACTACTTGGATTTCAGCATAGTGGTTCCCAGCCCCCAAAGTGCCCAGCTGAAATGAATTATAAGTCCACTCAAATAAAAGATTTTATTCAATTCAAACCTGAGGCAATCCTCTTTTTTTAGCTCTCACGCTGACTTTAGATGGATCAGCATTCAACATTCTACCATATTCTTCACAATGTTCTTTATCTTCTGCCCATATATAACCTTCTCGCAGTGACCAATCCATACCCATTTCTAAGGCCTCTTCTAGATCCCTAGCGTTCATGGGAATGATTCCTTGAATTAAAAATAGATTCAAAAAATATAATCTCAACAGAATTCAAGGAAAAATATCTAACCACAGTGAGTCAGCTCCTCAAAAACTAGTGTAAACACAGTTTTTTAATTGAAAGCAGAATGAGGTAATAATTACAAAATTTGACATTGAAAATCACATCTCAAGTATTTGCAAAAAAGTTGTGAACCATTGGTAAGTGTTTTCAACTTTTTTGAATTGACTACTCTATTCAAATTAAACTTTTTTTATGGAATCGGCCGATACTTGATGAAAATCCATAACATATTCCAAAAACACTTTGTGAGATTTTCACTAAACAGTTTTACAAAAACACAACACGTGTGTACCAACATGGTAAGTAACCTAATTACTAACTAAGTTAGTAAATGATTATTTGTAGTATTACTACAAAGTAGACAATTATATAATTGAGTGTTTAAAACAGTTTTTGGTAGTTTCTTTATTTTAAACATACTTCAGTATAACCCTGTACAAAGTAAAACTGTTTTGTATCAAAACACCCTATCATTTCATGAAATAATAAATATTACCTTTGGAACCAACACCGACAGGAATATGATCGAAAAGACTCTGAGCTAGCTGTTCCTTGACAGGCATGACATCTTGTTCAAAGAGATTTGTGCGTAATAATCTAACACCACAATTGATATCAAACCCTACTCCTCCTGGTGACACTATTGAGTCAGGATTATCCATGTCAAAAGCTGCCATGTTACCGATGGCAAAACCATATCCGGAATGAACATCTGGAAGGCCAACTGATCTACCTGAAATACAGATGGGGCAATTAAAAATGCACATGGGTCATCAACAAAATAAACAATAAAACACATACTTTTGTACTATCCATGATAATAATATAGAATTTTCAAGATAAATTCTATTTAAAACGTGTTTCGCTACAGGGTAGCTTCATCAGTTACTGATGAAGTCACCCTTTCAAAACAACTACTTTCATATGAACATTAATTTACAAAAAAATACCTTATTGGAAATAAGTACTTTCATATGGAGTAGTACAAACTGAATAGGAAAAAGTGATTTTCATGAAATTGGGTGTAAGTCAGTTTTTTCTTCCAGTTTGTAAATGTTTCATATTCACCTTATTTTGGGACTGCTAAAAAAGTATCAGTAGATAGATGCATTCAAAATATCTCACCCACAATTCCTGGCAGAGCAGCTACATTGGCTATTTGTTTCACTCCAGGTAGAAAGCCCCCGACCATTCCGGGACGACAAGAGTTTCTAAGCTCATCCAACATCAACTTTTCTAAAGTTTGATTCACATAAAAGATTCCTTCCACATTCATATTAGGTTGAAAACCTTTTTTTATTTTCCAAGAATATGGAGAGATTTTTTCCAAATACTCAAGTTCCTGTTGGTATTGTCTCACTACCATTTTGAAACAATTTGAAAGCTAAATAAATACAACAATTACCATAAAAATGGTATTTAAAAAATATTGAATTTATTTATATTTTCTCAGATTATCGGCCGGCCAAACACTGCAACACTGCAAAGCCACAGAATGGTAAACAATTTTTCTGTGGCTAGTGGCTAATTTCATGTTCCACTTTCTAAGCACCGACATAACCTATAAGGTTATCTCGATATTCCTAAGTTGGGAGTGTTGCCAATGGAATTGCCCGAAATACTCCAAAAATTTGGATAAAAAATAATCCTCTCACAGTTCACTCTGATAAAGTGACCTTACTATGATCTTAAATGATGAAATTGTTCATAAACGTATACTTTATATTTCATCGAATAACAAATATTATAAAATAACTAAAGAAAAAATACATATCACAATTTGAAAATATTCACAATGGATAAAAAACTCAATGAGTACAAATTCTGATGTGAACATCATAATAACTGTTATATATCATATCATAATAAAATATATACATTATTTAAGATTTCAAAATAAACAAATGTAATTTACAGTAACTTGTGGCCTGAACAAATTGTTCTTTTATATGATTTGTGAACGATCATAAAAAAGAAATAAAAAATGAAGTGTATTTTTCAATCTAATGTCAATATTAATCCGGAACTTCAATAGAAGTGATGAATATAAGTGTGATATGAATCAAATCAAAATAAAAATAACCTCGGTGATATATCTTGCGTAAATATCTGTCGTATATAATTCAATATCAATCGTGGTATCAGATGATGAAGTAGTTGTTTTACGGTAGGCATTTTCCAGAACCTACGGTGTAAATGTTGAATAAATGTAGGTAGTTGGGAAAGATGAATATTTCTATATTTCACTTGGAAATATCCATTTTCTAGTAACAACTTATATGTTCTGATAAGCTAAGTGACTGACAACTTTCCACCTCGAATATATCGAAAACTGAAGTTTTGGATGATTATTCATCAAAAAAGCCAAAAATGTTATTAACCCATCATTAAACAAGTGAAAACTTGAATTAACTCTGAAACTAACAATACCGAAGACTTGTTTATGTTCAACAATTTCAATTTTGTTATATTATATAATGAAATCAATTTATTGGAAAATGCATGATCACAATGTATAATTTCAAATTTCACATCGTAACTCAAGAATTGAGTTGTCAATTATATAATTGACACCCCTGTCTTGTTTCGAAAATAACCAAAAATAATATATTTTCAGGTAACAATTGTCAAAAATTTTGGTTAGTGCGGTTTGGAAATGGTAATTTAGGAACATATCTCAAATATTACATGTGTCATATGTCACTCATAGGTAATAGGTGAAAGAAACTCTCTCTGCTCTCTCTCTAGGTTTTCTTTGCATTTACTTTCGTACGGAGCATAAAACGAAACATCTAATTCAACACAGAATCCACAATTGATTGGGTGACAATCTGTCAAACTATATACCATAACAGCAACAAAATTGTTTCAATTTTCAGTTAAGCAAATGAATTACTCCCAAATTCCTCACAAAACCTAGTAAATACTCGCAAAACCCCCACAAAATATCATCACTGCACTTTTACTGCAAGTCAATGAAAATATTCGCAAGTGTAATAATTACTCACTGCAAATTGGATAAACAACCAAGTGGTTAATCGAAATTGCAGTATGGTTACAGTTTATTTTACAGATGCGCCTGAAAAGGCAAGTTTTTAAATACAACAGAAAATTTCTGACAGATTGTTTCAACTAATAGAAACGCGCTAACGTTTCAAATGGACAAATAGGCGAATAAATCGTATAAAAGTCGGTAAATATACGGGTGACAGAGTGACTGACAGAAGTGGCACCATCTCTTAAGCTCCCCAAGGAGTATTGCCAAGAAATGGATTTCATCAACAAATCTGGGGATTTTTTGAACTAATAGACCACATTTTATTTTTAAAAAATAGGCATTCAATATTATAATATTGGCTAAACTTGATGTCGAATTTATCGCAAACTCTACATTATAATTTCAAATTGTTATAAATTGATATATTCAAACATTCAACCAACCAGTACCAATTACGTAGTTCTAACAGGAAGCTGCATGCAAAGTTTCCGACTTAAATTTAAGAAATAGTAGTCAGTGGTAAAGTTCTATTATGTCCGAAACGTCTTTTACATGATGTTTGAAACCTCAATTCATGGTAATTCTGCTGCCCTTTGAATCTAAAGTAGTCTTCTGTTTTGAATATACAGGAAGTTCTCTGTAGTGGAACCTAAATCCTTATATCATACGTAGAGTTTCGAAAAGAAAAATTGGAAATTGCGTCAGTGGTGAAGCTCATCTATATTTCGAGTTTTTGAAATTATTTTCATAATTTCTTGTTATCACAATTATTGTTTTTTTTTTTGCACAACGAATATTCCAGATGTTTTTTTTTCAAGAGTCAACCCGGATTAATGAAAGAATGACCAAAATCAGTTCAGAATTGACGAAGATATGGAATTTTTTACGAACACCGCTATTTTGAAGTCATTTTTTCAGCTACTCGCGAGCTCAGAGCTGCTTTTCTTATTCCTGTGCCCCGTCCGGCTTTACAGCGCTTCAAAAAGTTTAACGCTCAAATTCACTGTCTAAAATCGAATTTTTTGCAAGAAATTGTATGGTTATTTTGGTTGATGAGAAAAATTTCAAACCTTTGTCATAAGATGAAACTATTGAAAACACTTTTCTTATATCAAAATAGAGTTACTGTCTCTCAACGCGCGTTTTGATAACCAAATTAACATTATCAGAAGATGACTAAGACTGTTCTGGTGTGGAAAAAGTGTTTTCAGTTCATTCATGTTTTGATGTTTGAAAATTAACATTTTTAATTTTTATAGTTATCTGTTTATGAAGTCAGTTAATGGGTAAATTCATAATATTTTATTTGGCTAAACGATATGCGTTGTAACACGGTCTTCAGCAGTATAGAGCTAAATCACAATTTTATGCAGTATGGGGTAAGTATATGGGTTTTGATTGTTGTACGCTTCCATTCTCATCACACATTCTAAAACTACTCCATAAACTGTTTCGACTTTACCGGCAACCTATACACTTTTTAGTAGACACTCCGAAATACAGCAAACATCAAACAAGCTCTCTATGACGTAACTAACTGAGAATTGAAATGAAGTTTGAATGAGGTGAACATCAACCTAACCTTCTATTGTGGCCTGATCTTGATCTATTTAGTGGAAATTAGAAATTGCCACTGAAAAATAAATTTAAAATGGACAATATTTCTGCATTATCGGGAGCCCAAAAAGATGAACTCATGGACCAAGTGAAGCAGCAAATAGCTGTGGCTAATGCTCAGGAACTTCTCACAGTAAGTAAAATTGGGAAAACGTGAGACAATTTTAATGAATTTTTTTTTCAAGAAAATGACTGAAAAATGTTTCAAAAAATGTATATCCAAACCTGGCACTTCCTTAGATAGTTCAGAACAAGTGAGTATGTTTTAAATGTGATATCTCATTAGAACCATTGAGTTTAATATGTTTTTGCTCGAGAATGTATCTAGTTGAAAGTAGATTGATTCTGCTAGGTTACATGAGTGACAGGACTGCTCATAGCTATGATGTGCTGCCTAGATGGCTCGGGAGAGTTATTAATATAGCCTTCTCAGAACATGAGACTAATGACTGTAACAGTCGATGCTGTTTACAGAAAGATTTGGGAAATGGCGAGGTGTACTCTTCTGTTAATAAAAACTTGACTTGAGGCAAATCAAATGATGAGAAACAATCTTAAGCACCTTTTCTTGGATGCTATATTCATTTTTTTATGTCTAAGTTAATACTTCAATACTCTCTTAATTACTCCCTTGATTGAATGTGGAAATCAGTCCGGAATTCACTTTTTATGCAGTTACTTGATATCATCTGCAGTAAAATGAAATACATCCAAAGAATTGAATGAATTGATTTGATTTTTTTATTCATTCAATGGGAAAACTCAATTCAAATTATAAGAAAAATAGCAAAATAAATATAAAAAATTAACATTTGATAATTCGACATAGAAATACATTTGATAAAATGACACAAAAATACAAATCTGGTAATTAAGTTGAAGTTCTAAACTAACATCTTGAAAACCAACATAATCCAAAAGTCTCCTGATATTATATGTATTCATGTTGAACAGATCAATTCCAAGCAGGAGTTTTCACAGCTATACTTTCAAATAGATCCAATCAGTAAGCATCACCGAACAATATTTTTTTCATGAATGTCATGTCACAGGCTGTTGTTTCTTGCGAAAGTGTTGCATTTTATGAGAATCAGTTGAACGAGGACTCTTGGGTATCATTTCAAAATAGCTTGATTTCATTTCATCTTTTTTTTTTAATTTTGCGCCCTTGTGTTCTGGGTAGGTCATTTCAATAAATTCCGAGCCAACCAGGGAATGTCATTTAACATAACACACGCATTCCACTTTACAGTCACATTAATTATCGCAAAAAAATATCAGTGCTTGATCTCTCATTATATTTTTATTGTGCAACTGCCAGATATTTATTATTAGTGAGAATTCAGGTTCAATTCTTTTGATTTCTAACTATTGAAAATGGCGTAATATTAATCAGAAATCATTTAAATGTTCGTTTTCTTTTTGAGGACTCCTAATTTCTCTAAAATCAAATAATCCCATATTTTTCAGAAATGTGTGGCTATGTGTATGGACAGGTATATGGACTCTTGGAATTTAGTTTCAAAAGCATATGGAATCAGAATCCAGAGGGAGAGAGGTCGCATGTGAAAATAAATTGAATAGTACATTTATTTGATGTAATTGAAAGAGTATGCTGCTAGTTCAACGTTTCGTCAGTTGTAGTGAAACAGATTTTCAATTAAATTTTTGTTACAATTTCACAATATTTTTGTTACTAAAATTATGTACCAGATGTCTCTATCTTCATCTCACACATCATGATCATAAACATAAAAATATATTAAGTGAGATATAGAAATTATTTTGATAACTGCTGTACATAATAAGGTGTATCATATAAATGAAAACTTGAAATTCTTTTTTTCAATATTTATTGTATCCATATAAAATAATAATATTAACATTCACAGTGCTGAGACATTAAGCATATCTTGTTAGTTTTTTTGATGTCCTCATGAGTAATTATTGTCACAGATAATGCTCATGCATCTATAAAAATCACATTTCAAGGCACAACATTCGAATAAAATAAGTTAAGTACAATAGAACAAATTACCTACCACAAAACAGTGGCATATATAGAAACTCAATCCAGAAAAGCATGCAAAAAAAAACTTGAATCAAATTGCATTTGTAATGAAATGTTTTGTTGAAAACAGCCAAGAAAATTCCAGCTAATATGAATCTCATAAAATTCAGCTCCTATATATGCCATTGTGACCAAGGACTGGTTTTCCACAATAAAATTAATAAATGTGAGTCATGAACTTGTTAAAAAACGGATTGATAACTCAATAGTTGATATTTATTTTCAAACTGGAAAACATATCCTTCAAATGTAACAATTATTATTAGGAGGAATGTAAAAACATTTGTTAATCAAATTAAAATCGTTCTGAAGATGCAAATAATAGATCTGCAGTGAGAATTGATGGACAATATTAAGACAGGTATAAAATTAACAAAAATTGATATATCTGAAAATAAGAGATGAAAATGTTTTCAAATCCTTCAGAACAAAAATTATGATTTTCCAAAACCCAAAAATGGCCTTCCAGAAACCAATTGAAAATAACTCATTTCAACCTGAAATAGGTATTTCAAATAAATAATTTTTCTGGGAAATATAAAATTGATCGAGATATTGATGTATGGCACAAAAATCAAGTAACTGAAAAAATATATATTCTGAAGGTTTATTGACTTCCTCAAATTTTTCCAAATTACCTTTCGAGTAGAAAAAATATTTATTCAAATTCCTCTAAAAATAAAGTTAGAATTGTTTGAGCATTATTCTCTGAAGTTATTAATTAAATTCACAAAATTATCCACTAATTGATGAAAGCACAGTGTGATTAAGAATCACAATACAATATTTAACAGGAAAAAAAACAGTTTTAAATACACTTCACAAAAGTAGTTTATAAAAATGACCTACCTCAGCTTCTCTGTCATCCAAAAGTTACTTTTTGAAGATGTCACAAGTTGTATTTCATATGTGAATTTACACTAAACAAAAATCCTGAGCTTGATCATCACAAATGATGAAAAGCTGCCCTCATTTCTGACTAACATCATTTTCATCCTAATTTTTCAATATCTGGAATTATATTTTCACTGTAAACATTATTCAGTTGTGTACTTTCTTTGTCTGGTTTTCTACAGGTTTGATTGATTTATTACAATCAGGAATTTTTATACTGGGTTTGGAGTTCTTTATTAACCCTGTATTATTGTTTTAAATTTGTAGATGCATTTGCTGAAATCAATTCATCCTGTAAGTTTATTTTAGAAGAATCTGATTTTAATGATAAATCATTCCCGCTACACATAAAGTCTTCTTCGTATTCAACACTCATATCAAATAACTCATCATGATCCTGTGAATTAGATTTATCCTTGGACTCTTTACTATATAAAGAAGGTAAAATAACACTGACACGAGATTTTCCGAGTGGCAGAGGTGGTAGATCACTAAGATTATTTAGGCTATTTTTTGATTTTATTTTGTCAGATTTCGGAAAAGATATTTTGGATTTGTCAACTTGCATATCTCGAAGCAAATTTTCTTCCCCCATGCCATTGGTTATTGCCTCATTAACTTTATTGCGGCTTCCTAGACTAACTAGAGCACTGTCTTCTAACAAGGAACTTGACTCGCTTATATTATTATTTGTTTTGTTTTTAATACTTTGAGAATCATTCTGAAATTGTTTATCAATATAATTATCACCGCTAACTGTCTTCGAGAGATTTACTGTTGGGCTAGTTAAACTAAATGTGGCATCAAATTTTCTTTCGCTGGAAATGTCTCGTACCGATAATAAGTTTTCATTTTCCTCAACTTCCGAACTCATACTATCAGTAACAGTTTTCACATTATAATCAGACTCAGTATTCACACTTGCAGATTTCTCTTCCTGATCTCCTCTAATATCGAGATTTATTTGTATGCTTTTAGCTTTCGTCTGAGAGACCTTCAACAGATGGTATAAAAGTGGAGTATTTGAAATATTTTCCAGTCCCAATTTGTCTTTCAATTTTTGACTGCCTTCGTATTTGTATTTACTGCCACAATATGATTCGGACTGGTATACAGAGAGTGTAAACTTCATGTCAAAAAATTCCAAGAATTCATGAACAACACAAAACATTGCTCTTCCTTCTTCAGTTTCTAGAAAAGTAGTAATTTTGTTATTCAGTAATGGCTTCAAACTGCTAACCTGCAAAGAACGTGAATTGTAGGTACTTACTTTTCATTATGAGAACATATTACCTTTTTATCCTCATCCAATGCAAGAAAGATGCTGGCACGCAACTGAGCCTACAAAAAAATCAATTATTATAATTAATTTTAAAAACTGAATAATCAGTTCCAAAACCTTTATTTTGGCAAGAGTTCCATTTGATTCTAGTGTTTGGGCTACCAAATCTCTCAATTCTATATCTTCCTCTGACATTTTTCGAGGTTATAATGCCTGTACCATATGCCAATTATAAACATGGACAAAAGAATTTTCAAACACAGTTGTGGTAATGAAACAAAAATAAGTGAAAGATTTAAAATTATGCTAGGATTATTTTATCAAAAAAATATTTTCTAAACTACACATTTTTTTAAAAACTGTATACCATACAGTGTTGCCAACGTTGCCGTTCCCACTCTACGATTCAATAGGGAACAATTTCTATTGATGAGGACGTATGTTAAACAGTTCATCAAATGGTAAACAGCTGATTGTGAAACATATCCTTATGTATGTTGTTTTGAAATTTGCTATATTTTAAATTGTTGTGAATTTGAAAGGATTGTGTTTTATGGTGCAATTATTGTAGACCTGAGAAACGAATGAGTAGATGAAAGAAATACTTTCGAGAACTTTTAAAGCGTAAGAAATCACACCAATTTGTAAGAAGGAGCTGACATAACTTTTGGTTAGTGTATTACTTAGTTCTAATAATTCCGATGGACGTCGTATCTTGTTAGTGAACTTCTGTATTCCTTTCATATTTCAAAAATACTGTTTAATCAAATTGAAACGAAGAATTTTGACAGGTACCGAAATTATGCTAGAGGAATTTATTGTTTATAATTTTTTTTTCCAACTTGAACTAGATTTTGAACTAGAAAAGTAGGGATACAAAAATTTTTGAAATACTCATCTGGAATCAATGAAATATCCGAAAGATTCATTTCATGAATGAAGATTTTACTTCGGCGTAATCCCAGCAAATATCTATGAGATCTCTTGTCATTGGGCCCTAGGCTATTATTATTATATTCCGTGGTTCCGCACGGTTAATGCAGTCTAAAATAACCCGTTTATAAGGTTTGTTGTGCTAGTAGAGTGGAATGCAACTTTACAAAATTATAATCAAGAAAACCGAAATCTTAGGACACGTTTTATTGATTATGAGGATGTATTCCATCGTTATTCAAATGAGGAATTCAAAAGTCATTTCAGGTACATGATTTTCCATCACATTGCACTGTAAATTTTGAAAAAATCTTGTCTGATTGTACATTCCGAATAAACTCTGAATTTATGTTACTTTTAAATTTATTTCATTTTGTGTAAGTAACTATTCCATTGATTTACTCATGGGATTGAATAATGGATTAAGTTAAGAAATTGTATATGAATTACG
>WOGR01000561.1:0-24421 GCA_015342045.1 Leptinotarsa lineolata | reverse complement strand
TCCTATACCTAAAATACACCCCTGGCAAGATATATCCGATTTTGGGAAATATTTGAAATGTAAATCATTCGAAGCAATACCAAACCAAGAAAGCTTTAAAAACAAATGAAGTTACAACAAATATGTCAAAATTTGATGCGATATAATTGACGTGCAAAATGTCTCGTTTGGGGTATTCTATTGGTGAATGCAATAAGATAATGGACAGAACTTGTGTTTATGCAGAAAGATTTCCAAATCTACACAGACACAATAAAAATATTCTGAGACGACTTCTAAGAAACTGCCGTGATTTCGGATCTTTTTCGTCTGTGATCAACATAAAAAAACCACTCGTAAACAATGAGGACATCTAAATTGTAGTTTTGGCCTACTTCACAGCCTATCCAGAAACATAGGGTATGGTTTCCACTTGAAAAAATCGTGTTTTATCAGTTTGTGTCAAACAGCTGGCTAAAATTTTCAACTCTGACCAAAGCATAAACGAGCTAAAAGATTAGACTCTAAAGAAAGAAATGAGACAAAAGGAAGTTGAAGAAAGAAAAAGAGAGCTTTTAACAAAGAAATTAAACAAAGGAAGTTGAAGAAAAAGAGAGGGATAGAGCTTTGAAGAGATAAATTAGGGAAAAGCAAGCGATGGAGAAAGGAAATAAAGAGAAGAAAAGGAGAAGAAAACTTTCTTATCAGTACGACGAGTCCGAATGTGATGAGGCCATTTCCTTACATGACGACAGTACTGACGAATGGGACAAAGAAGTTGAGGAAGTTAAAGAAGATGAGCCAAAAGAGTTGCGAGTTGCAAGAGGGCACGTTTGTGGTAGTGAGAGTTTCTGAAAAAATGGCCTACCGTTTGTTCGTTGCCAAAATAATTTGCAAAAGTTCAGAAGGCTTGGAAGTCAAATTTTATAAAAGAATAGAGAAGTTAATGAAATTTAAGGACAGCGACGAGACAAATTATGCAGATGAAGAGGACGTTGTCACAGTGCTGTCAAAACCGATCGAGGCAAGCTCAGCAAGGTATCAGAACATGATAGGTTTTAGTAACGATTTATCTGAATTTTGTAATGTTCTTGGATAACTTGTTTCTATTAATAAAACAGCCTAGCACATTTAGGCCTCATTTTGAATTGTTCTTTGGTTAATTCTCTGTCATTATACCTATACCTGATAATACATTGCCTTTCGATATTTTGCCTATTGGAAAACTAGAGGAATACAATTCAATTGAATTAGGTAGAAATTGTGATTTCCAGCGAAAAAATCACAAAAAATTGTCGCTTAGTGTAACTTAAAGCTATGCCCATCTCTCCTTACCAGTAAATTTGTTGGTGCCCAACTCTCCTCGCAAGGTGAGGAGAGATGGACAAAGACAGGGGTAAGAATGTTTCCTAATAGATCCCAAATAAATCCATTTCGACGTAAATGTTGCACTACATTGTGTGTTATAATCTCTATACTGACATATTTCAACAGAGGTTAGCAAATAGACTGCATACTAACGGTGACACCATTCGTTTATCACAACTGTGCCCATCTCTCCTCGAATTAACCTATATGTCTAACTCCACACCTAGAGGTAACATCACCAGTCGAGGACAAATGAGATTTTGTCTAAAAGTCGTGAAATCAGTCCCAGTGAGGACAAAAAATGTAGGCTTTCACGGTCATATCATGATTAGAAAAAACAAAATCCGGGTTGGTAGGTCGTGGTCAATGGGAATTTCTAGTACCAAACGTTTTATTTGACACTGCCATACACATCTTCAGTGGTGGAGTTGACTGCCAGTATAAAGATAATATCTTGAAATCTCGGAAACAACTGATTCAGTTGCTAGGTTAATTAAAATTTTCAAAAGTAATTGAACATAAACTTGTGGTCAGGCATCTCAAACGTACAGCTTATTGGTGTGTTTCAATTATCTAAAGGACTCAATGGTGAGCCCTAATTGGAATTTTTAAGAAATGGAGTTGAAGGTTCACTGGAAGATATAGACCTGTAAATATGTAGGAAAACATTATAAATCGACGGCGATCCATGCTACTATGCGGAAATTGTTAGACAATTAACAGACATGTTTGGAGAGAAGTGAATCTACTGAGAAGGGCCTGTTGTATAACCGCCACAATCTCCAGATTTAAGCTTCCTCAATTTATTTGTCTGGGATTATTAAAAATGATTGATCATTGCTAAAGAAATGAGAAACAACTGGAATCACAAGAAAAATTGCATGAGAAATGGTTACATTTTTTCGTGAAAATCTCATATAAAATATTTTCTTATTGCTGAGAATTTATATCTGTTGTTTACAGTATAAAATATATTATTTCTTAGCATTATTAGTTTCTACAACAAGGTTGTCTGAATTCGATCAGAAGAAACAATGAATGTCGTCAAAATATGAAACTGGTTTTCAACTGAACTCTCATGTAAATTTATGTAAATGGCATGTTATGAGTAAGAAATAAATATACCCAACTAGTAAATACCTTTTTAAACACAATTTGCAAGTTGTCTCTGGACCCGCTGGAGTATCCTTTGATTCAAAACTTTCCGTCGGGTTACCACACAGATAGTAGATATGAGACCACCAATAAACATAAATCCCTCAAACCTCCAAAATGCTTGTGCGTCAATATAAGCTGCTCTGTCACAACTTCTTGTAACTGTTTCACCGTTTGCACATTTCAATACTTCTTTGTAATGGGTGTGGATACATACACCAACGTTTTTGCTACGAATTTCAAATGCTGAAAAAAAATGTATAGCCCTTGTTATATTGAATGAGAAGAAAATTTGAATTTACTGTATCAACGGATATATAAAAATTTACATTGTACTATTCATCAACATAGTAGCAGTATTATTCATTTGACCTTCGATAAAGTGTGTATCAGACAAGGAAAGATTTGGACTGTCAGCAAAACAAATCATGAAATTTAGATCCCTTAATCAAAATTGGCCGTTTATTGTAGGTGATTGCATTATAACTGAGCGATTTCTTTTTATTTAGTTGTTTTTTGGGTGGGTATTCTTAACTAATCACCATGAAGTGTGCAATAGTAATGAGAAGAGCCATTGGTCAAAAAACTAGACAGGTTCTTTCTAACAAAACTATACATTTATAAATGTATACCGATGGGACAGTTAACCCTTTCTATTTTATAAAAACTGGTTTACAGTTTTCTTGATATTCAGGATCAGTCTCATGATCCGTTTTTGTCTTATGAATACCTTATTTATTGCAAATAATGATCAATTGAGATTCTTACAAACACCATCTACATAAGAATTCCAATTCAAGAATTCATTAATTGTGCCCAAAAATTTAACTTCTTTCAACACCTCTATTTAATTAGAGAATTTCAACTCTTTACTATTGTTATTCTTGAGGTAAAATTTCATTGATACTGATTTGGAAGTATTCAGAATCAGGAGATTTTGCCCACACCAAGAAGTGAATTTATCGATAACCCTATTAACTTTGGTTATCAGTTTTGTATCACTTTTCCATAAACTGTATTCTTGGGATCATCTGCAAACATCGTTAAGTAGCAATCCTGTGAATACTCAGACAAATATTCAACAAATAGAACAGTAGTGGCCCCAACACTGAACCCTGATGAACTCCTAATTCAATATTCCACCGACATAATAACTTCATATCTAACTCTCATGCAAATGCCTTCCCTATAAGAACTCAACCATCTCAGTAAATCATTTGGGAAAGCAAGTCCTATTAACATATAACAGGGGAATTGGGAATATTTGTTGATGAGAAATTGGTAAGAAATGTCTCAATGGAATTTTTTTTCGAAGGCCATGGTGATTGTTGCATAAAAAAATTGTGAACAGTCACGGGACGCCTGGCAGACGTGAAACATCAATAATAATATTTTGTGACACCTGTGGTGATTGTTGGATACTGAAATACTTGAAAAAATATGTGTTTAAAATATACATGGAAAAATTTTAATGTAGCTCTAATATACTCGTAAACTCAAGAATCTTAGCTAGTCATTGCAATATATTACTAAAGATCTTAAATTTTAAATATCACTAATAAATATTTAAATATAGATTCTACCATCATTAGAAAATTCATTAATTAATTAATATTTTGTCAATAACAAATAAGAAAAACATTTGTGCGCTACTCGTTATCGATCAGTATTTATGAAATTTACTCTTGAAGCAAGTGTATTAGTGAATTATTTTTCATAAGAATAAAAGTGAAATTAATTAACAAAAAATTAAAAAATATTATATACTATGAAAATTGTGTAAATTTTATTCTACCACGAGAGTAGATTTTATAATTATCGACTCTTGAGACAGGCCAAATATACGCAGACTGAGTGCACAGATAAATGCACTATTTAATTAAAGAATATGATAATATCATTAACTTACTGATGACTTGACAGTATGTCGTGGTGTGATTTTGCTTCCATTTTTTTTTGGTACTAAGGACAAAACTCAAGCACTACAGGAAAAGCCTTAGGGCGCTATAAGATCGGTACCTGTGCGATAATAATGACTCAAGTTTGATTTGAATCGCTAGAGATTAAATTCATTTGAAAAAACAATCTCAGAAAGTTTATTCCACATAAACTCAGTTCTCCAAATGAAAGTTCGAGGTATACTGAGTTGAACCTCAAAACGATAAGTAGCCACAGTCCGTCGCGTATTTCTAATATGTATCGCTATTGGTGGAATCAAATGTGCTTCCTATGAAAGTATCTATTGAATTGAGACAAATTCCCAACCTTTCTTTGATGTTCCAGTCTATCAAGGTTGCAAGTGATGTTCAGGTTTCAATTTAGGCGGATGGGTATTTTCTGGATGGTATCCAGCAGCTTTACGGTATGCTCAGGGGCGGAGCTCCATACATGTCTGATCTGAGCCTTATAAAGCATCAAAACTTGCTGAGGTTTGTACAGTTTTCTGGTTTGGAAGTGTTCCAAGCTTTTGAGAAGCAGCCTTTGCAGCGACATGATGGTGCCAAGACATATTGGTGTCCACTTTAACCCCCAACAAACTTATTGAAGCAGAAAGCGGAATTGTCTGTCCTGACATTATCATATCCGGTAAGGAGACATTTATCTTTTTGGAGAAAACCGATGCCTGGGTTTTCGTGGCATTGAATTGAACCTGGTTACTTTCACCCCAATTCGAAATTACTTCTAGTTCCTCATTAAGATATGCAACCTCCTGCTGCCGGTGAAGATGTGCATCCGCAGTCGATGTTCAGGAATGCAAATGGAATGATGAGACGAGTGTACTGTCGTCAGCAAAGCTATATACTGGATTCTAGGTTTTTACCAATAAATTGTTGGTATACAATGAAAAGAAGGTTGGAGACAATATGACTCCATGAGGAACCTCAGCGTTGATGCTAAAAGTTTTCAAGAGATATCCATCAATGACCACTTACAGGGGACGTTCTTTCACGAAGCTGGAAAGCCATACACAAAAATGATCCGACAAGCCATATCATCGAAGTTTGGCCAGCAAACGGTCGAAAGCCTTAGAAATATCAAGCGCAACAGCTCTTGACTCTTCATGTTTCTCGATTGCGTTTTTCCAAATATGGGTGACTTACGATAGATGGTCGCCTGTTGATATTCGTTTCCGAAAGCCATATTGGTGACCGCTCAAGATGTTGAAGCCTTCCAAATATTGAAGTATATGGTGGTACACAGCTTTCTCCATGATTTTTGATGTCACTGATAGCAAAGCGATTGGTCTATAGTTATTTGGAAGATTTTTTTTATCCTTTTTGGTAATAGGCTGAACGCGAGCAATCTTCCAACAAGAAGGAAAATCGTTTCCTTGTGAGACAGGTTGTAAAGTCTGCAAAATACTGGTTCGAGTTCATTGGCACAATTTTCAAGTACGATGGCGGACACTTCATCTGGAGGCTGCTTATTTTCACTTTCTAAATTATCACTGTCAGACATATTTTATTTACAATTATTTTCAAAAATCATTTATTTAGTAAAACACAGGTTATGTATACTGTAGTGAACAAAACTGTATACACTATAGGTATCCCAGCTCGGTGTGGCGAGAGAGATAGTGTAACGTCGAACCAGTGGGAAAAGAATCGCATAGTCGCTTCACATAGGAACACGTCGCCACACCAGCAATCGGTTTTACGTACAGCTATAGAAGTTTCACATCAAAAAGTTGTTGATTTCCAAATTATTCTTTATTATGCTTTCTAAGTTTTTTCATATAATTTAGTGTGCAAAGCAAAGATGTTTGCCTCTTCATGATGCAAGAGGATCAATTATAATATGGATTATATCTTTGGTCGTAACTATTGATGATTGATCAATGCTAGTCGACCTCTTATTCTTCATTGATACGAGACTGTCATATATTGCAGATTGTGATATACAGCTATCCAAAGTGGAGCGAAATTTACTAGCAAATTCTGTCCAAAGTGTGTAGAAACAATAGATGTGGCAACATTTAAAAAGTGATCAGGAAATAATCCAGCAATATTTTCTGGGTTACAATGTCTACAAGAATGTCTTTCGGAAATATTGGCCATTGATCGAACAATGTGCTTTTGTGCAATGAATATATTTTGTGCTGAAGTTGACCCTTCTCAGAAACAAACACTAACTAATTCTACAGTCTACTTCAGCATAATAGATAATGATTAACTGAGCTCTAATCGATACCAATCTTAAATTAAGAAAGAGAAATTTTAGGGAAGTAAGTTTGGATATCAGGTGTTGGCATCGACTATTCCAATTCAGGAATTCATCTACAAACTTTTGGGAAAAAAAGGTTTTGGTTTTCTACCTCTCCATCTTCATACTGAAAAATGTGGGATTTTTCCAAAAAGTGATCTCTTCTAAAAATATCCCCATTTAATTAATCTAGAAACATACCTAATGAATAACCTGTTTTATCAGTATTGAAAAATAAAAGTGCTTATTAAAAAAAAAAAGAAGTTTGATGTTTGTGAGCAGTGTTTTGTATTCATTTGGACCTGTAGAAATTTTGGTAATGAGCCTCATATTCAACATGTTTCCCACTTCTGCAAACAGTAAGCAGAAATTTGTGTTGAAACTGAGGTTACCTGAAGATTTTTTATTCAAAATGTATCTCACAACTGCCTCCTATACTTGGACTTACGCAATGAATTTCCATCTTATGCCTTTTTGCAGCAGATTATCTCCAATTTTGTTATTGTCATCAAGATAAAGCATTCTTTTACCCTTCTGAAGTGTCCCGTATATTTGTGACAACTGCAATTATTTGTTGAGAATGTCTTTTTTTAGAAATCATCCTTCTGATAAATATCAGATTTCCATAATGTATTATTTCAAGGTGGATGCAAAATAGGGCATTACCAAGTTAGGTCCCGATGCACTTATATAGGTAAGGTTAGGTTTAGCAACTGTTTCAATTAACTTTGAAATATTCCCAATATAATATCAATTTAATATTAGTACAAGTTTAGGGGTTAGATTAGGTTGGGTCATATTTTTTAGATTGTGGAAGTTGGAATAACCCAAAAAAAGGTTGATGAAAACTCTAAATGACTTTCGTTCAATATCTGAGTATATTCAAAATACACTCCCTTATATATGTTTGATCACACTATTTACAGAAAAATCATCTGTTATGAGACTTCTAAGCTCTCCAACTTCTACTTATTACTTGATATTTCTATTATTGTAACATAAAAGATACATCAATTCTGTTTCTTATAAGTATATTTTTGAGATTTGCGTTATATACTTGGCATTTAAACCAATGTATTCATTGCAGCTAGCCTAGCTTACCAGAACAGGGTTCACACTCCTTAATGACATCAAACTTCTCCTTTTCCCAGCAAGTGGAATTTTGTTCCACTATGAAATTAGACTTTCTGCTGTGCTTATTGGATTCTGTCCAATGCGATTCCACAACTAATACTAAAATTGTCAAGCTGTAAATATGCTATGTTAGGTTTCAAAAAAAAAACAAATTATATTTCAGCTTACAGCCCCAACAATGATATTCCCAGAACCATGCGTTTTTTAGGGCATGATTCAATCATTTTTATGTTCTTTTATCATTAATACTGTCGTGAAAACTAGCTCTTGTTTTTCTAACTAAAAATAATGAATAATTTTAAACAATAAATTCAATTAATAAAATGGTTTTCTTTCATCTGACAATTATCAAACAGCTGGGTTTTCTTCTTCTTCTTCTTTAGCCGTATTTTTTTGTCAGTAGTTTTTTCAAAATCGAGTAAAAACGATGTTTTTGACGTCACTATTACTCGACATGAGCTTGCAACTTGTTTTGGAGGACAAATTGATGGTTAGTTCTGAAATTAAGAAGCATTTCATATAACGAAACAAAGACTTTATATTTTAAATTCAGTTAAAGAGGTATTCGATTGGATTTGAATAATTAAGTATATCATATATTCATTGGTGTACTTTTTTCTGCTATACAAATATCATGTAAATTTTGGAACATGATTTGAAAGTAAGGTGAGTTTCAGTGGTAGTTGACGTCAGACTAATTTTTGAAACTTCGAATTTTTTTTCGAAATGGAAAAATTTGGATGTTCTGATGAATGAACCATTTCCTTATAGAACTAATGAATAATATTGATTTCATTATTTTTTTCGGAACATGTTGAGGTATATTCAATTTTATTACATAACAAGTTTGTTAAAAAAGACACTACACAAAAGACTTCTCTCTCCCAAGATGCATAGAAATAACTTAAAAATTTATTCAAAATCAACTTGAGATTTTCTTACACTACAGAATTTTTTTTTGGCTGTTTCCTTACTGGTTATTGATTATTGATACCCTCATAATATAACTCTCAGTCGAATGCCCTTTCTACCCTATCTAATCAATTATATTCTTTCACTGTGATGTATTATACAGCAATATCCTTCAGAGCTAACTTGTAATTTGTAAAAACATACTTATTATTTTCTTTCCCTTTATATACACCTTTAATTTTTTTTTCACTTTAGTTAGTAGGTCAAGTTGTAAAACAGCGTAAGCTAAACTTCGCCTTTCATCGGCAATCTTGTAACTTGTGTACGATGAATAAAGACCATTTTTTATTATTATTATATAAAAAATATTGTGAAGAAATTTATTTATTCATTTCCAACATCTAACATGTTTCGGAATTGTAATTGCTCATCTCCTTATTGATCTATGGCCTTGAGAGAGTTGTAATTTTTTTCTTTTGTAATGCCGTTTGATTAAATACATAACAAGGGGGGTTTGAGTTTTTACAATTTTGAAAAAAATATGATTTTATCTTTATAAAAAGTCACTTTAAAAATAATCCAAAAATCCCCAGAAGTAGTCTGTTATATGGACAAGCAGTATTCATAGTCTCCAAATGGGAAAAATGATCAGATAGGTACTTTATTTCTGATATGTGGAAATTATTTTCTATAAAGTTCAACGAGATATTATATATTTCATATATTCTTGGTAATTGTGATAACGTAGAATATTCTTCGAATAATTCAGTGCTATGTAAGGTGAAAAAGTAACAGAAAAGGTTTCTAGTAACGATGACAGTTTCGGTTAATACAACTTAGACCTGTTCGTTTTGAGTTTTGACATTTATTGTTAACCTCAACCTATAGCGAATATATATGCCGTTTTTTGGTACCTGACTGAAGACTTATTTATTGTAAACAAAATATTGCAAAGTTGGAATAGTTGGCGATTAATGATTCTAGTGATAACATACCGTGCGTTCCACTAAGCGCTCACAACGATCAAAATGCTCCTTCAGCATTTCCACATGACGATCGCGGTCCTTGTGGTCGTGGCAAAAACGTCACTCATGGCGTCATTACTTTCGCTCACGAGAAGCTTACAACGACCCACCTCAGGAGGTGGGTCGAAGTGGAAGTTGAGAATATTTCGGCGCAATTTTTGAAATATTACACGAATGTAATCTGTTATTCGTAATTCATTTCTAATTTCTTAACTTATTCCATTATTCAATCTCATAACTAATCAATGAAATAATTACTCAGACATAATAAAGTAAATTTAAAAGTATTATACATTTAGAGAAAAATCTAATAATGTCAATTAGACATGATATTTTCAAAAGGTACAGTGTAATACGTGATAGAAAATCATGTACCTGAAATGACTTTTGAATTCTTCATCTGAATAACGATGAAATATGTTCTCATAATCAATAATACGTGGGCCTAAGTTTTTGGTTTTCACGATTATTATTTTGTAACGTTGCAATCCTCTCTTTATCTGAACCAGATGAATTAGTTTCTGGAGCACTATTGCGGCGTATCGACAAATATCCAATTGCCGTGAAAGACATTTTGATTGCATTCAAAAATCAATTTGTTTCATAACTTCACTGAAATTATGCATTGAAAATCAAATTAAACTACTTTTTTAATATAAATGAATTTAGCTTGCAACTATTGTAACTCATTTTCAAGGATTACGTAACCTTCTTAAAACAATTACTTCATTTTTTCAACGCATGAACGCATAAAAACGCTCCAAAATCCATTCCACTTGAGTTTACAACAACAACGTTCGCAAGCAAGTGGAACGGGAATATCTGCGGTCGTGGGCGTGATCGTTGTGAGCGCTTAGTGGAATGCACCCATAATATCTGTAGAACTTTCTCATACTCACCTGAGTGTAGCCAGGGTAAACGCTCCAACAACTTTAAATAGTCAATTGTGACAGCGATAGATCCAGCAGAAGGCTCTTCTTTCCAGTTGGTCTATTAGTGTTATTTTGATTCATATTTATTATGTGATATCTACATTTCTTCTAGTGACCTGCATTTTGTTTCATATTCATTTAATCGAATACATTTTAATTCAACAGGAATTTTGTTTTATTTCATATTATATCGATATCAAATATCCATTGGACGTCCATAATGGATGTCCAAGTCAGTGGCATCCGAACATCCAATAATAAATATCCATATACGACATCCATTAGCTATATACGGATACCCTGAGGGTTTATGAAATATCAGAGAAGGATATCCATTGTGCATCCAATGGACATCCGTGTGGTTATTGTGAAGTGTGTGTATGAGAACTATGAATAGTGACAAAGATCCCATTACTAACAGCCAATTGTTCACGTTCATATAAATTAAAATATGTTAAATCCGTTTTCCCTTAACCAGCTGTTGCCCTCCTACGAATGATACCTCTTAGAAGTTGAAACTTGTGTGAGCTAAGGATTAACGAGGTCTCACATTTCAACATGCGCTTTCTATCACGTTGAAATTAAGGGAAACTTTCACGAGAAAATTTCTCCTGAATTTATAGTCGGAATTATTAATGTGTCTGCTGGTGAACGAGTATCCTATTGGATTTGATAAAGGCCAATCTACTTCATCTACTGAAAACACCAACGTCGACAAAAGTGTTACAATTCTGGTGTTTGGGAACAGTGCTTGTTTTGAATTTAGTCTACCTTTCAATATGTAATTGTATTTTACTCGTTTTTTGAATTAATAAGTAATGAAGAAAATTGGTGGTTAATAATTAGCAATTGTTTTATATTATTGTTGAATAGTGTATTCACAAAAAGTGAATAATTTCATGAAACTGATCTGCTCTGGAAAGATGACTCGGTTCTGCCAGAGAATAAGGTTAATTTGGAGGTGAATGACAATGTTTCGTGGTGAATTTCATCAGTTCACACTTCCATTGTCTAATATTATATAAAATGATTTGAAATCCCTGAAATGAACAATACAATTGAAAATTAGGAGAATAGCTAAAAATGGTGAATATATTAAGCAAAAAACCTGAAAAGAATTCACAGTGAAATCAAATACGAGTGAAAAATTGAAAAAATAAATTAAAAATAAAACAATATAATTAAAAATTAAACGATTTCAAACCACGTTACTTCACCAGTGTTAACCAGTGGTAAAAAAGGTCTTCCGAGTAGGAGATGACAACAAAAAATGTAAATGTAATGTGAACAAAAGAAAATTTACTGAAAAACAAATAGCAGAAAAACATGAGTTAATAGCATTGCCTGGAGCAAGATAATTGAGACCCACGACCACATCACAGAACCTGAAAAAAATGTTTTGTTCTCCGACGAAACTCCTGTTACAATAGGAGATCAAAGTAGAAAAAGAAAGAAACAATTGGTTATCTCTCATCCACAGAGTAATAAAATATCTAAAGGCACCTTGCCTATTTGGTTATTGAATGTTGTTAAGGACTGTAACTATCCTTCCTTCAATGTTCACATTATTGACGAGAGGAGAGAGATTGAGTTTTTTATTGATGGCCACGAACAGTGAAGCGACAACGTTTAGTTATATTTATTCTTTATCTGGCATTTGGCACAACACTGTCTGCCGGATCTCGATGAACAATTATGATGTTCCAGTGAAAACATGGACAGAAAAGCCCATTGAATTGTATAGTCTATATACAAAGATTGTATTATTCTGAGACACGGATGAGTAAAATATATTATTCCTCTGTGATTTGTGTTGAGACTTATCCTGAAGAAATAAGAAGAAGAATTTAAGCACTCTATCTCTTATGGTTAGAATTTATAATCACAAAGCCGTTTTGTTTTTATAGTGCAGGAAATGTAATATCCTCGAGAAGTATGAGTATCGACTTGATTCCTAAAGATTTGCTGAAGTTATTGTTTACTTAAACAACTGTTGATACCAATAAAACTGAGTCATAATTCTACGAATCCAATTATCGCCGGAAATGAGTTTGATTTCAGTATGGCTAATATTAATTAGGAAAATCTAAATTAGCATGAAAGAAATAAAGAATTTGAAAGACAAAGGGACAATCAAACGAAAATTCTTCAATAGTTGATTCACGAGTTGATACTTTTTGGTGCACTGGTTTTACATTAATCAATGATGCTTCATTTTCAAATAGGATTAACTTTTATTCTACTACTTGCAGTATTACAAGTACCTGCAATTGTTAACGTTACTGTGAAAGTTAATAAATGTTGTGAAGAAAATGAAATATATTTGGGTCGATACTGTACAAAGGTAAATAAAACCAATGAAGAATGGAGGCCTCTCTTTACAACCGATAAAGGCATTGGTAATCTACAGACCAACTACACGTAAGTATGGTACTTATTTATTCGGTATAAACGGGAAAACCCTAAATTACAAGATTTGTAAAATATACATGCATGAAAATATAGTTCAATTCCAAAACAGCTACAGAATTCTTACGAATATTGAAATATATAATATAAAAAGCAACTTAAAAACTAAATGCTGAATAAAACCATTATAACTAACACCAGTACTAAAAACTAACAAACATACAAAACATAAATATAAATAAAACACATACTTAATTGACTGCAAACTTTTTCAAAACCTCCAAGGAGTAAGTAAAATAATTAAGTTCTGATGCATTAGCTTCCCTTAGCATTCTTAAGATTGGTCTATAAAATCCATAATTGAAAGAGAAAACAGCTCTATCATCCCCCAAAGAGAGGAGTTCTGGGCAATTGATTTGTCCTGACAATAATTCAAATAGAAATATAAGGTCAGCATGAATCTGTCTGTTTTCCAATGTGGTTAGATGTAGTGTAGAAAGAATATCGGTTGTAGTTATGTCGCTGGTTCACTTGAACCCCAATTTTGTAGACAGCACTACCCAAAAATTTATTTTAAACCTTTTCTTGTGATTTTTGTACACTTAGTAAGAGGGACACCACACAATGGATGCATACTCTAAATGTGACCTTATTAATGAACAATACAGAATTTTCATTGTACTTTCCGATAAGTCTTTGGCGATTCTACCCTACATATCCAAGAAGTTCTAGTGATTTCAAAGTTATTTCATTAATATGGGATGAGAATGACAACTTTTTATCGAATATAATACCAAGTTTTTCAACTTCATCAACTTGGTTCAAGGGCAAAGAGTTTATTCAGTATTCATATGTGTTTGGTGCCTGAGAAAGATTGAAACACATGACTAGACATTGGTCAGGATTCAGTTTCAACAGTTATTTCTTCACCAATTGGTTAAATGATTCACATCATCTTGAAGTTTCAGACAATCAACATATGATTCAATCACACAGTATAGTTTTCTTATATTGGGCCTGTATATCAACCCAAACTAAGAAATATAACAAACTATGCAGGATACGACTTACATGTTTGGGTATAATGGGAAAGCGTCTACAGTTTCAAATTTCTTCACCAAACTAAGTTGTAGTTGTTTTCATAACTATTAAACTGTAGTTTGTAAATTTCAAATCTTAGAAGAACTATATTTATTTAAGTAGGACATGTCCTAATATAAAATAGTAATAAAAACATATTTCTAGACTAACGGTAATTTATATAAAAAAAAAGATGAATATAAAAAATTACATAATGCTAGGTACATAAATTCTTATGAACGGAATTGAGTATGTTGAAATACATACTGGAGATTTATAGTGACTAGATTTATAGTGACTGGATATGTTTACTGATCCTCGTTTTAAATACATAAATGGTATTAGATTCCTTGACGTTATTCCTCAATTATAACTTTTGACCTCAAATGGATAATGAATCTGTTTAATTTTCCGCATACTGGAAATTTGAATTGACAGATATCAGAGTTAAAAAATGGAATATAAAATATGCGCATTCTTTCGTCAACCCAACTCTAGGGAAACATAATCTGTACAAAATGATTTGTTTCACATATTTAATATGAAATATATAAATTTGAGTTTTCTATAGTGTGTAGGCTTACACAGCCAGTGTCTAACACATTGTCCAATGTCAACAGAATATTGTTTAATTAATGAAAAAGCAAATTATTAATTATTACTTAAGGAAATGTTTATCGATACCATCAGCAAGTGTGTTCATTGAGAAATCAGATATTACTTTCCGATGGCTGACAGAGAACAGTTTGGTCCTGAATGTGGAAAAAACTAATTTTAATAAATTCAATTTTTCAAAAATTAAAGATGAATGTGATTTAACTCTACTGTGGGTGATAATGCCATTGAACAGGTTACTTCAACAAACTTCTAAGGTTTGCATATATCTGAGGACTGTACCGAGTCACACCACATTAACAATATTTGTAAAGAAGCAGCTTCGACTTGTTGGTTGCATTCACCAACTTCGTCATGTGCTGAGCAGAATAGCTGTCTGGAGTTATCATCACTCACACTTTCAGTTTCTAATAAATTATGCAATAATTGCATGGGGTTACTGATTTACTAATACGTATATCCTATAAATTTTCTGAATTTCAATCACACTTACAACACAAGACATGCCAATAAATTGGAAATCCAGCAGCACAGACTGAAACAGTATGAAAACTATCCCAAATATATTGGCATTAAACCGTACAATAAATTACCAAGTTGATACAAAATCCTTAATAACAAAACACAATTCTTATTCGTTTACTTATACAACTTTTCATTATTGAATGATGTGAAATATATCCTAAATTTCCTATATCATGATAATAATTTGAATGAATATTAAATTATTATTATCAATATATAATACCCTAGAATGTCATTTTGACGTCACTTGTGGAAAAAGTGTCCCATAAATTCAGAATTAGCAAATTCATGGGTGGACACATGTAGACTGAAAGCTCCAAGAAATAAGTGATAGAAAGATCTAGGAGGTGATTGGGGCCATACCCGATTTATCGTTATTTCTGTTTCCGGAATCAAAAATATGGGTTTACAATTGAGAATATTTTTGAATTGAAAATGATAGAAACAAATACTTTGAGGAGTTTCTTTTGCTTACACTCTGAAAAAATGTAGTTTTTTCCACATTTTCTGATTTCAACATGAAAACATTTTGATATCCGTTTAAATAATTTGTGAGGTCATGGACGAATGCAAATCTAAGGTCACCGTCTAGTAGCCAAGAGAAAAACGTGAACATTTTAAACAATATTTATCTTTCTCCCACAATTCAGTTTGGTTGAACTACAAATGACCTTCAGAGTTCAAATTTTGAGTAATTTTTCTCGCCCTTTCTGTTTCCCTGATGATGACAGTCATCACCCGAAACGTCGTGAAGTAACTTGGCTTGAAATATTTCAATTTTCATTTACTTTTTTTCGTTTAATTGTTCAATTTTGAAGTTTTTGCTTGTATCTTATTCCATTGTAATTTAATTTAGGGTTTTTTTTGCCTAATATAATTGTTATCTTCAGGTATTCATTTTAATTTTCAATTGTATTGGTTCTTTCAGGGATTTTAAATCATTTTATATCATATTAGACAATAGAAGTCCTAACTGATGAAATTTAATTATTGTGTTGTTTAAAAAATATGTTCAAAATATGTTTTCCTGTCAACCAGCTGTATTTTCATACATTTACTAGTGTTACATTGTTTTTTATGCTTGTTTTCTTATTTGTATTTTTGTATTGTTGCATAATGCCTTCCATTCATTTTGTATTTTTTCATTGTATTCTGTGAAATGTGTTTTGAAACCGTTAATAAATAAATTTACACTAAATATAAATCGATATTAAAAAGTGAAGGATATTTTGCAGACCAATGTTTACAAAAGACAAAATTTTCTATGCAAATCAAGGAAATTGATGAAAAAAAAAACAAAATTAAAAGAATTCAATAAGAATTGAGTATAATTTCATAATTCATGCAGAGGACACTTTCATTGTTTCACACATTTTCAATACTTTTTCAGGGTTTTTCATAGTTCATTATTATTGTGCTATTTCAGATTAGTTACAGGATTACCAGACTGTGGACATATGCAGTTATGGCCAATTTACCACTATCAGAATTCAACGGATCGTTTGAGACTATTACCTAATGGTATCTTGAGACATTACTTTGATCATCCTGAAGTTCCTGGTGATGAATTAGACCCAGAAGTCACTAATGTAGGAGGACCATTCCATGACTATGAATATGGAAAATATTGTTTAGACAAAGTAAGTACTGAAGAAGTTGTTCTATTGATGACCCACTTATTTTATAGAAATTTATATTGAATATAGGATAAAGAAAATAACTTTTGTCTGATTTCTACAAGTTTTTTTATTTTTTACGGCCGGTTGTGGTTTGTTAAACCATTTTCAAGTAAACTGATGCATTTTGACAAACAAGTCCTCAAATATACAATGATACAGTCAATGTTCTTTTGGTACCTGCAATAGTTACCTAAATAAATGTTACCTCAAATATCAATACCAATACTGAAGCAATAATTATCAATATAAATACTAAAACGGTAACTATTTATTTAACTTTTATAACGTACCAAAATTACCAACTATTGATTCAAAAACCTACTTGGGGATTTCTCCAACTACCAGTAGATCCTAAACTAGTTATCAAAATTCATAAACTAAAAAGGGGGGAGCTGCATAGTTCTAAGTTGGTCATTGAGGGTTTCGAAATTGGGGTTTTTATACAATTCATCTCCCTCCCTTTATTGCATGTATGAAGAATTTTCATGTTTTCTTTATTTATAGTGTGGTTTGTTTTTTTAGATGTCCATATATAGCTTATTTTTTATCTGATAATACATGCTAACAGTATCTTATGTTGAAATTTTTGCCTGTCTGGCCTGTATAAGCTACTGAACAGTCACCACATTCTGGTCTGTATATGCCCGATTTTTTCCACTTATCCTTTTGGGTTTTGCGTTGAAAAAGTATCTAAGTAACACTTTATTCATACAACAGAACTTGGGGACCTTAATGATAGTTTCAGATAATATTGAAAATTCTCCCTGCACGAATTTCATAGGTCTATATATTGACAGTAGCTTAAATTCAATAAACGCGCCAAAATTATCTTTTGGGTACTATGCCATTAGGGTCTTTATTAAAAAAAATTGTTTTTTCAGCTGAAAAATCTCCATACCGTGCATTAATCGATTTAGATATAGGTTATGTAATTGCTTTTTGGGGTGCTTGCAATGAAAGATAGTTGTGCAAAAAAGAGCATGGAAAAATCGAAAAAGGTGAGAGATGCAAGATCTGTTAAATTGAATTCCATTTGCTTTCGTCAAACTCATTTTAAATTTTTTCTGAATTTAGTTAAAGAAATAATAAAAAACAAAAACACGTTCTCGTTGCCACTTTTCAAGCTGTATACTGGAAAGCGGCCAAAAATACTTTGCGAATGCAACGAAAAGTTCTAGTAAGGGCCATCAACAAAAAGGAAGACAAAAGAACAGATCAAATCTGGGTAGGTCTAGAGCAGGGGTTCCCTAACTTATTTGGCACACGCCCCCTTTTGACCATAAAAACAATTTCGCACCCCCATCCTCCGGTCCATATAATCAGATCAGAATTAAAAATATTCAATAACAAGATAAGTTTTTTTATTGCTCATTAAAATCATACAAGAAGTATTTGCTAAGTAGTCCCTACTTATTGGAATGTGACGGATGAGCTTGCATGGATTTGACAAGGTTTACAATTCTCGACTCAACCATAAAGATCGCACAACGCAAATCACTACTAATGTCAAGTTTATTTCTATACTTGGATTTTATTGCGACTACAGCAGAAAATCCCCTTTCGCACAAATGTGTAATTGAGAAAGGTAAATACAATCGAAGTGCTTTTTCTGATAATTTCAATATTGATTTGATATTATTTTTTTCTTAGTTTCAGCATGTTGAAAAACATTCATAAAGCGCGTTTCTCAAACACTGTATAATTTGCGAAAACATAACGTAATTTGATGGCTCTGCTAATACCTTGCGATCCCAAAATTGAAACTTTTCACTAAAAGTCTTGATCTCCGCCTTGAAGTTTCAAGTTCAATGAGTTCAATTAGGTAGTCAAATATATCTGACAAGTGAGCCAACGCTACTTGGACACCGGGACTTTTGAAATCATTGCTCAGCTCGCTTCGTTGGTTTTCGAGAAATAGTATTACTTCATCTTGAAGTTCAAATAATCTAGCCACCATATTGCCCTTTGAGAGCCAGCGCACTTCTGTGTGAAACAATAATGTTTTGTGCTCTGTTCCCAAAGCTTTACAAAACGTTTTTAAAAGTCGTGTATTTAACGCACTGCTTTTTATGAAATTTACTACTTTGATACATAGTTTTAACACGTCATTTAGTTCACTGGGAAGTGTCTTTGCTGCCAATGCTTGGCGATGTATAAAGCAGTGGATGTCGGTTATATTGGGTTGTTTTTCCTTAACCAGTTGTATAAAGCCGGAGCGAGAGCCTAGCATAGCAGAAGCACCACCTGTGCAATCGCTTATCAATTTTTCCCATACGAGCTCATGTTCAGCGAAAAAAATCAGAGACTGCAGCCATCACATAACTGCTTTTGTGGTTGTAGTTAACTCAGTAGAAAACAGCATTTCGTCTTGAATTGTTTCATTTTGAATATATTGAGAGCAACCAACCAACAATTGAGAGCACTTTGGCATGCAGACTCACTGCCAACCACTTAAACTTCATTGTTACTAGCTTAGAACCAGCTCATGGCAAATCAATTATACAAATTTGAAAACAAAAGTACCCCAAAGTGGAGTCAAATTCTCAGGGTATTTATTATATACAAATACAAAAGGCACATCTTAATCAAATCCTATTTGACAAACAGAACCCAACATTTGATTGAAAATAACATCTCGGAGATAATTAAATCTGAACCAATTGTAATAAAAAAGGTGTGACACGGATCCATCCTAGGCCCATTACTGTATATACTGTACAAAAATAAAATACCAAATATAATTAATGAAGATATTGTTCTGTATGCTAATGATATATCAGTAATTGTAAAAGAAAAAACTCTCAGTTGGTCTTGACAAAGACAACAAATGTGCTTGATGTATTAAACAATTTCCTCACAGCAAATGACCTACTATATAATATTGACAAAACTCAAATAATTCATTTCGCAAATAGATCCTTGCCTTTGAATATAATAATCAAAATATAAACATATGCAATTAGGTAAATTTTTTGGGACTGTTGATAGATAGGAGACTGGACCGGAAAAATCACATAGACCAGAGGTTCTCAAACTTATTTTGTCTACCGCCCACTTCGAGAATTAATTATTTTCTAGCGCACCCCAATTTTTTTACTTCACTACATTATTTTAATAATTAAACTATGTGTGTCATGTGAAAATGAGACTTTCTGATGAGGGTAATGTAAAACACCATTTTATAATATTACGAAAACTTTTATTCATGTTATTAAAACAAACATCTCAATTTAAGTTTTAAAACTAATGTAATGTGAAGGATGAATTTGATGATTTTTGACAAGTTTGTTAATTTCATGCTCGATTTTACTAAAAAACAGCCGTAAGTCACCGCGTTCGGTAATCTGCAACCGATTTCTCTTTTTAGTTAGCAACGTTGCCACAGCACTAAATCCATGATGGGAGTTCTATCAAAAATCGTTGAACGATGGACCACAATCCAGGGTACAATTGCGGGATAGGCTTTTGTAGCCAAAATTCTTGGCATCCATTATTGAATTTTATTTTTATTTCTTCGTTCGATATTTCCAGCTGGAGTGATTCTGCTGTGATGACATTTGAAAAAGGATCCAACACCCAATCCGGTATTTCCAATTTTCAAATGGCCTGAAATCGTTCTGCAAAATCACTGTGGAGGTTCTCCAAATGTTGGCAGTAAACAAGCAAGTCGTCGTTGTTGAAGGATACTGCTGCGAAAATTGCGAAACTCCCGTCTGCCGATATTATTCTTGTATAAGAACAATTTGGCTACAAAAGCAGCAATGACATTTTTTGTTTTAATCAAATTCAAGTCGTCACCTTGAAGTTGGAGAGAGAATAATTTCGTCTTCAAAAATGTGGAAGTAAAGAATAGAGTATTAAAAACTTACTAATGACACCACTCACAGTATTCACCACCGCACGTACAGTACTTTACCTAGCTAGTCGCTAACTAAACTCACTTGTTTTCGTAATATCGTCGAATGACATTAGTGGCTGGATGGCGCGCGCGCACTTATATAAGACAGCGGGCGGGTCCAGTATTTTCGAGAATGGAGACTAGAAACTTCTCGCTTCGCATTGAAGTTTACCGCCATCTATTGTACACTTTGACAACTAACTGACAAGAAATTGTTACTGTCTAGTCCCCTAGATGGCGTTACACGAGGAAACGCGCGTTAGGCGTAACGCAGCGGTAAAAATTGTGTTAAAAGCAAAAAACCATTTTTAAATTAGCCATCGCCCCCCTAAACCACTTCTACGCCCCCCAATCTTCTCTATGCCCTTTACTGCCCCCCATTGGCCTCCAGTGCCCAAGAGGGGGCGTTATCGCCCACTTTGAGAAAAACTATAATAGAGTAATTCAAAGTGTTTCCTAACTACGGTACAAAACTTTAGAGGGTGATTCGTTAGGTCGTTTTAAGAAAAGTTCCTATGAACATATGTTGAAAAAAATTATACCTACTTGTGAAGCTATCAGAATGTGGTCGGCAAAACGTTCTAAGAAGTCCTGGCAGTTGAAAGTTAAGTCTTTCAAAGCTATGGTTACGTTCATGGCGACTTCGGGATTCCCCAAATTGGACAGTATCAGAGGGATAACTATGTCCAGTAAGTATGGGTGCTGTACGAACCATTCAGAGTAATCTCCTGCAAAAGACATATAGAATAGTTTTGTTATCAGTAAAACATAAATAAGGGATTCCTTCTAGAAAACTGGTTAGTTGATGAAAGAAACTGATCTTAGGATTACCGGGGTTTCAAATACCTAAACAGTCCAATTTTTCCAATTAAACACCTGACACTAATCTTAGATCCATTACTTAATAAATAATAATTTGGATTTCGCTCAGGGTAGTCAATCTGCGTGTCTATGTAGATTATCCCTAGAACATCTTAGACGTAGGTGGTCAAGTTCATTGCATTTATATAGATTTTTCCAAGGCGTTTGACAAAGTCAACCATACTCGTTTCTTACACAAACCTGGACACATGAGAATATGCGGCAACCTCTTATCTCGGAAATAAAGTTATATCACTAATCGGATACAGATAACTTGTGTTAACGGATTTAAATCTTCTGGAAGTTTAGTACCATCCGGTGCTCCCCAAGGATCACACTTGGGACCATTGCTGTTCGATGTTTTTATGGACGATATTCAGTACTGCTTTTTCAATGCAGAATTTTCAAGCTTTGCAGATGATTTGAAAGTTTACAAGAAAATTGATTCACCGGACGACTGTGTAGAACTCCAGAGCAAGCTGAATCAACTATCCAGTTGGTGTTTTAACAATCGTATGGAACTCAATATATATAAATGCCATTCTATAATTTTTAGCTGTAAGCGTACCCCCTTAACTTTTTCGCATACTTCCTAGGCTTCCTACGAAGATGCACCTCAGATATCGAATGCTCAAAAATTCCGTACTACTCTTTGGTAAGATCTCATCTTGAATACGTATGTTCTGTACGGAACCCATCATATGCAAGCCACATACATGTATTAGAGCAAGTTCAGAGAAAAAATTCCCGAGATTGGTCGCGTTTAAATCCACGCAGACACGTGTTTCTGGCTACTTAGCCTTCGTCAGTACGGTACAGCCAAGTGCAAAGGATAGGCAACACTTGGTTGCGAAAAGGGGTCAAATACAAACGAACGGATTCACTATCAGGGGCAAACTGCACATTCGTGTCATCGTCGGAAGACCTTGTGATTACAAGGACTAACTCCCAACTTAGTCACAGGCGCAGCTTTAGCAACCTGCGCGACATCCGAGTCCTAGGTGAATCAAACAAGAAAAATGGATATTGAGTGAATATGGTATTATCAATAGAAAAGGTTATTGAACAAGCACTCATAGGAAGATGGGCAAACTACAGGAAGTGTTGTGTTGTTGTTGCCTATCCTTCGCACTTGGCTGTACCATACTGACGAAGGCTAAGTAGCCAGAAACACGTGTCTGCGGTTTGCCCATCTTCTGCAGTTTGCCCATCTTTGATATGTTCATAAACGTCTGACAGTTCTCAACAGATATCAACAATGCATTCATTTTTCCTGCCATAGAAACGAAGCAAAGCCTACGCGTTTAAGATGGTAAATGAATTGAGATGCTATTTGATTATAGCAAATTATAAAACATTCGAATTTTGACCAAAAACTGATATTTTGTTACTTCCAGGAACGAGAATTATAAAAATATTACGAATAATTGATTAGGGAGGAATAAGCCTTGAAAGAAGAATTACGGCAATACAAAAATTCCAAAAAAGCGAAAGTATGAATTTTCATTGTGTTGGGGTACCTATCTGTCGAATTTATTGAGTTGTCTGAATTATATTTTGAATAAATCGAAACAATTTACAAAAGAAGTAACGACAGCACCTAAAATTGTTGTCACTGATGATGGTAGTTATTTCAAATGAAACTCTATAAAATATCAAATTGTTACCGATGACAGTTACCTTGTCTCTATACTTTTTTATTGGATATTACTTGTAGCTATTTTTAATTTTTGAATCTTATGTAGTGAAATGAGTAATGAACCCGTGAATAAATAAATAACCTGTTATGACAAATTATTTCGGACTCTGACTATGCCTACCCACCTATGGTATCGAGAGCCGTAGCCATAAGCTTTATGTTCAGCTCGTTGAACGGAATATCCTTCAACGTATTCATCAACTTGGGTATGTACAAGTTCTCGGCATCCATTCCTTCGGCGATGGCTCCATAAGCATGGAACACCGTCTCCAATTCATTCCACCTAAGCGTCCGACTAGCGCCGTGTTCGTCTGTCTTCTTAAGTGCCTCACCCAACTTCGTGTTAAGAATGTCCAACATTTCAATGTTGAGCACGATGTAACAGTGTACAAAAGTGTCCGCGATATCTTGCCGATGGCAGCGGAACATCTCTTGGTCTTCCTTGGACCAATTGTCGTCGTGAGGGTGCATGCCTTTCCGCAACAAGATGCAGACGAGGTCTCTGTAGTAGGGCTTCACGATGGGAAGCAACTGTGCACACTGGGGTGCTTCCAAGCAAATGATTTCATCCTGTAGGAAAATTAACCGATCAATTTAGATGTTTCGTACTACTCAAAAATTAGTACTTTTATCCATTCAAGCAAAAATAATCATTAAAATATTCCGTATATCATAAATTCTGATAGACATGAAAAATGAGAAATGAAAATTTTCTATGTTTTTTACCACTTTTATTCGTAACTGCAGTTTCGTCCTCTAAGGACATTTTCAAAATTTTACATTAAACTAAGTTTGAATGATTACATTACCCCTTATACAGCGTAAGTCACGGTCGATGGTAGGTTAGACGTTTCTGGAAAACGCAGAGCATGATTTTTCTGAAAATTTCACCTCTCACATTTCCTTACCTGTTCTATCGATCTAAAATATTTTCAGCATTGCGGCGT
>WOGR01000560.1:0-24436 GCA_015342045.1 Leptinotarsa lineolata | reverse complement strand
TCATGTAGCACATAATACAATATTTAAAATTTCACAATGATTGGTTATCAGTTTCATGCAAGATATATTACATGAGATAAAATATCACAGTCGAGTCGGTAAAAACGTCACATCCATATCAAGTGAATAACACGATCGGTTTGAAATCTCAGTAGATCACATAACTTCCTTCAAAAGAAACTAGATCGGCGCTCAAGTTGAATAAGTACCTAGGTATTTGAATCTACAGTTTATCAAAGGTATGTATTAGATATGCTCATTTTTTTACTTCTTTACTACCTATTTTCATATTTATTCACGTAAGACAATGAAGTGTTTCATTTGCAGTGAAAATATCAGTGCCTTTTCGTTATTAATTAAGCATTTCAAATGAAAACACCATTGTCATTGAATTCAAAAAATAATGTGGTTAACTAGAATATAATAAAAAAAGTGAAAGGTAGGTCCCAAATATGTCTAAAAGTGCGTCTTAGTATATAACCATACCCAGTCTTCCGAATTCCAGAAAAAAAGTTGGAAGAATATGATATTCTATGAGAAAATAGGGCTAACCCTGAGTCTGTATCACACGGTATGGCTTATGGATCCATTCATCAAGCACCATCCTAATTTCATAATTTTTGTAATTGATTTCAGATGGTCGCTAACGTTGTAGTATTTTGGGCTCTTCATGGATATTTCGTGCCCACCAATAAAATAGTCACCAAGGACAGTTCTGGAAAACCCAATGTGACTAAATACACCATCCAGGATTCCCAAGAATCTTTTTTGTGTATTGGAAATTGTCAACAACAAGTAGAAGAGCACATACGGTTTTTAAAATCGAAGAAGTCGATTCAACCGTTTATCTTATCTACTGGGGATGACATAAAGTACCAAACAGACATATCTGTTTATTTTGATGATATCAGTTACCAATTTTTACATACACTCCGGGCTGTAGATCATTTATTTATTCAATCAAGATTTTCTTTTAGAATCAGAAATGTATTGGAATTTTATAGAACTCTTTTTTTTTAAAAAAAAGGGCCGTCATTCGTTTCCGGAAGTTCATTTATTATCAGAATATCTAAAGAAAAATCAGGAAACTGATAAAGATTAACATCAATGATTACAAAAAACTCATAATCATGTTACCAAAAATAATAAATTATCAGTAAATTCGTATTTCTTTAATTTTTAAAATTTTACTTTTAATAGTATGATATTATACCTCAGTGTAATGGTATATTTATTACGTATCGAGTAGGAACCTGTTTCATTATTAGCAAGAGATATGATGATTGATGAGGGTGATGCGCCAAAGAAAACCAAACCTCAAGCCAATTATGAAAAAAAAAAAATTAACGAAGAATGTATATTATATCATTTTCAACTAAAAATATTGAAATTGTATGAAAAACGATCAATTGTCGGTGACGGCGTTTCAATTCTGACAACAAGAATTCGATTGACCAGGATCGAACGAGATAGAACCAATATCACTTTCTGACTCTTTGCAGAAAAATTGAAATGTGACAATTTCACTCTTTCTGACAAAACGTCAATGTCAATATTACAAAGTGGTATGAAATTGAGGTTCCAGTTTCAACTTATTAATAAAAGAATATGCGAACGTATAAATCCACTGAACATTTTCCTTGATATACTGAATACTTTCATCAGTACAATGTATTATTATGTTAGGATATATTTAACAAGTTCGTCTATTCAATGAACACTTCAATTACTTTATGAACACATTTTTCTATTCTATGAACAAACTACACTAATATTACGTACAAAATGTTCATTCATTCAATCAATATTTTCATTACTACCACGAATCCAGTTCAAGGATTTTTCATCAAATTTCATCATGAATTAATGCACTTATGTTCGTTAAAATGATGCACTGTTCCATTGATGCAATGAAATATACTAGGAGATTTGTGGAAAATGTTTAGTGGTTTCATGAATAAGATTATTAAGTCAAAGTAGCCATGTTCGTTGAGCCAATGATTCTTGTTTGTTAGTATAATAATCGATCATGATTTAATGAAGTGAGACATGAAGCAATGAACAAAGTTACATTATGTTAATGAATCCTTCCATCCTTCTGACACCGATTCTGACGAATCGGTGTCAGAAAAATAGATTAGAAAAACTATACCTATTTCCACATTTTCATATGTCATCCTTTCGATAAATTTATTAAATCTTTCGATAATATAGAAAGTTAACACAGATTTTTCAACTTCTTGAAAGTTTTGTTGTATGAATTGATATCTTCAGAAGGCAACTGACATGTGACGTGGCGTTTTTTATTTATCAGACAATTGAAGTGGCATAGAACAACTGACAACACATCTGATATCTCAAAGGTGGAGTTTTCAATGGAAGAAATTGAAATATCTTTTGGTTAAATCATTGATTAGGTATACTGATACTTCCCATTTTCAATTATTATAGTTCATAACATTCATACAATTTGCTCACTCAATAGAGTTAGGCAAACATTTTTAATGCAATTATCTGCGTTATAGTCGAACAGCATCTCGCTTAAATTATTCAATCGAATAGGAGTTTTTACAATCATTTCAAAATTTCTAATCGTTACTCGGTATAGATAACAGAGCATTAATCAGATGGGAAAAGCTGTACGAGGTAAATCAATGAATTATGAGAATAAATCACTCACTTTCTTTCGAGAGAAAAGTAAATCATTATGCTTTCCTATTGCAGGGACAGTTAGCAATCTGAACCAATGCCCCTAATGCGGTTGAAAAATATATCGATGTCCCAGATGCCTAAAACAGCAACATTTGACAAATTTACAACTTTATTTACCTGTGTTGTGTATAATTTTGAAATAAGTGAAGTCAATTTTTGCATGTGGGACAAACTTAGTCAATCGTAAGAAATGTTTCTTCCAGGAGCACGTGAACAATAAAAATTAGTTATTGGGAAAGAAAGTTTTTGGCTTTCTACTACTCCATCTTGATACAAAAAAATGTGGGAATATTCCAAAGAAAGATTAGTATAGTAGTAGAAAGCCAAAAAATTTCTTTCCCAAAAATTAATCACTCCTAAAAATATAACCTCTTATAACTTAAATATTAGTTACTTTTGAAATGGAAATACATAGTTTGAAATTCTAACTTCAAAGAAAACATCAAATTGAATGGTTTTTTTACACTGTCAAAGGGATTTCGAATGTCACCAAACATAAACAATATCATCTTATTGGTGCATGACTTATTGAGTGTCCAACATATTTTTCCATATTTTATCAACTTCATTCCATATCATCCTCAATTTTAAGTTTCATTAACATTTTCGAAAAACTTGTAGACGATTGGGGAATATATATCTTTGTATTTTCAGCATTTATGTTCAAAAGTAACTTATTTTTTGTCGATCCCTATATCATTGTTTATGATCGATATATGAAGTTATTATTATTATCAATTGTCAATTATCATTAGTTACCAACTGTATTTGTTACAGGTATCGGGATGATACATTATGCTGGACTGATCGGTAAGTAAAAAACATCAAAATTTTCCATAAAACTATTTTGTAGAAAGTGGCAGAAATTCGCATATATGTTTCTTTCATATACAAACCGGAAAAAATCCATGCAAAACGGTACTACTAACTCCTATGGACATCAAATTGTACAAAAATCCCTGTTTTTCTTGATTTCCATATCAAATAATCAAGACAAAAATTTTAAAAATTCATAAAAATATTCTACCAAAATTTGTTATTCATTCATTACAAAACATTTGTTCTCAGTTCTATATATTTAATCGGTTTCGTTACTTTCGAATTCAAATATTTCAAATATAGATTAGGACAAACAAAACTACGGATTGTTGTTGGACGACTTTTCTGACGGTTGTAAATTTGATAAATGTATTTTCAGTGAATCTACTTCATTTCACCTTGTTCCCTCAGTTTAATATTTTTTCGTATTTTTGTACTTCACCAATATACAGTGGTATTCATTAATGTTTCCAATATTTTATATAACAAATGTAATTCATGACGTCATTAATTTAACTAACAAAATAAATCAGAAACTCTAAGAGTCCTTACACTGATCCTTGGAGCACATCGAACGTGTACTTGAAATATTTTCCTTTTCAACCTTACAGATCGAAGAAATATTTCTGAAAACACATTTTTTTACTCTGTTCATGAACCATTTTTTCAAAAGCTTTTACCAAATCAATCAGTATTGTTTAGCGTTTCTTAGATTTTTCCAAGGCTTCCAGTTCATTAATTTTTCCACTGGACTGGTGTACAACCTTCTCAACTCAAATCTAAGAAGTTCCGAAGTGCTGATACCTATATTATTAATTTGTTTGGAACTGAATCCATTGGAATCCTAAAAAAGTCGGTGTTATTTGGGAAACATATCCAAACAGGTATCATTTTGGATTTTTTTGCTGACAAAACACAAGCACTACAGGAAAATCCTTAAGGCGCTCTAAGAGCGGTGCCTGTGCGAAAGTAGCGATTCACATTGGATTTGAAACACTGGAGAATAATTCCATTTGGAAAAACGTTCTCAGGAAGTTTACTCCACATAAACAAAGTTCTCCAAGTTCTCCAAATTATTTTGAATTGTGCGTAATGGTTTCTTATTCTGATCCATTGTTATACTTAACGTTGGCTAGTTCTGATTGATTCAAGTTCAATTATGTCTCAGTGAATAGAGCTTTGATATAGCAGTTGAAGGAGCATGATTATTCATAGGAACATTTATAAAATAAAATTAGAAAACTGTTATAAAATAGTCACGAAATCATCACAGAAACGTTTTTACAACTAACTTATAAAAAACATATTTTCCTATAAAAGGAAATAGATTTGTAATAGTTTTATAGCACTTTTCTGCGAGGTTTTTATGATCTTCATAAAAGTATTTCAAACTTATTTCATAACTGCTTTCTGTAGCTTTATGGAAATTATTTTATTGGAATGCTTTCGAATACAATTTTGTTTTTATTACCATATTGTCACTTTAATGATAATTTCCCAACTATTTTATACAGTGATATTTTTACTACAATTCCGGAACAATAAAATAACTGTTATAAAATCATATTGCTTTCCCGAATATATATTTGCTGTCGCCAAGAATAAAATGCAGCATTTGAGAAAAACCAGCTGACATTGACTTTAGGGGCCGTATAATATAATTTGACAGTTTTACTTGACTAGCGTACCAATAACTGGTACAAACAAATTTAGAAATATCAAAGACAAAGCCTATTATGATAAGAATTGATTTTTTTCAATATCTGCAATTTTTCGAAAAAAAAAAAATGATAACATATGATACATCATTGAAAACGTAAAATCTGTTTCTCTTCAAAACAGAAATAATCCAATGTAGTGCCTATAAGAAAAAATATAGCTGATGATGGTGGCCGGAAGACGGAACTTTAGATAGCAAATCTGACAACACCATTATGTAGTAGGGAAAAAGTAGTAATGTGGAAGTGCAATTCATTTCCGAATTTTTCGAAAAATGAAGCCAGAAAAAAATTAAAACCATTTTCCGAAATTTCTGTTTTTTTCGGATATCTCCGGAGACACTCGGAATTTCAAAACTTTCTCAACGGTATATTGTTAGTCAGGTAAATGCGCAACTTTGTCCCAATTTAACCATCTTCGTATCTCTCATAGTTTCCCTGTATATGAGAACTTTTTACTGTCAGAAAAATCTGTGATAGCCCAAAATCTGAAGTCCACTCAAATGACGTCGCGGGCAGCAGCTGCTGAATCTTGAAATTACGTATTTTGACGTTGAGAGGCTGGTAGACACAAACAGCCGTAGAAGCCACTGCAGAAAATCAAAAACACCTTCCGATGCAAAGCCTGCAGCTGGAATGAATGAGATGATCGGCCAGATCAGACCGGAGGTCGTCGATATAATAAAATAGTGGCGGTCGGCAACTCGACCTGACTCCTGACCGCAGCCAGCGGTCCACTGACCACGGAGGACCGGAACAGCCAGCGGGAACAGGTCCCGGTCATTTCGGAACATCACTTATCCAGGCAAATTATCCGCCAGCATCGGTGGAGTAATCACGTCGAATAATTTCATAACTGGTTTCGATTTTGCGTTGATAGACGTCGGGCTAATCGAGTCGAAAGATAATTTTCGAAAGTTTTGTTCTCTTTGCCATTCTCATTAACCGATGAACCGCGGACCCGTAATCGACTATCAGAAAAACTTAGAACGAGTATCGATACCTGTCCGTATAATGCCTGTGACAAAATAAAAACTCGACTGACGGCTGCCTTCAAAATAAATTGATCTAAAATTCGGATGGCCTTAAAACAACTCGCCGACGATCGGAGAATCGGAATTACGATTCACAATTCTCACTATCCGCAGGACTGTACTGGCCTTATCGGGTTTATCGGTCACTCGCACTGCCGATGCCGGATCGTTAAACGAAACCGATCAGAGATCACTCACAATTTATGGCACTGTGCATTCTTTCGGTTAGGCCACCAGAGCCCAGGCTCTCCTGGGGTATTATTTTTGAATCGAGATGCCAACAAAAAACAAGAGTTTACTGGGTGGTCCAGTAATATACTGTTCTCAGTGATTGACTAAAATGCACTTATGTCGACAATTCACACCTATACTCCGTTTCCTAAAAGTAAAGAGTAATAAATGCTCATAAATGCAAAACGCTAACAGGGTGCTCAAAATTTTGTGATTTCGTTATAATTTGCCACATCTGGTAAAGGCTGGTTTATAATACTGTACCGGGTCCACCCAATTTTTCTACAACAAACGGGTAGCAAATAAAAGATTTATTATTATCGTTCGAATCGTTTCATTACCTGTATTGTTGTGCGTTTGGGTATTTAATCAAAAATACAATTAATATTGTTATAACATTTCAATTTGAAGTATTCACATAATAATAAATAAGCTGGCCTATTTGAGAAGATATTAGGTACAAGCACAAATTTTGCTGTTTTATAACATGTTCAACTTCAAGGGTTCCTTGAAGAGTATTTTGATTTAAATTGAAAGGGGTATATTTTCAGGAGAGATAAAACCTAACCCATTATCAAGTATAAACTAACATTTTGAAATATGAACACCAGGTAAAATGAAGTTACAGGTAGGCTAGAAAGCGAGGTAGTTATTGAATAAGGGTGCCAACAATGAAATTCAACACTGGAGATTATAGAGATTACCGGGGTTGTCAAACTTATAAATTCAAGAGTGGAGACCTACATAAATCGAGTTGCTCGTTTAGGGGTATATATTTCGGGTTTCTTATTGATTTTTCAATTTCAATTGCTTCCAAAAAATCCATTTTATTCCCTTTATTACATGTTGGAAGAATTTTTGGATTGCCTTTACTTATCTTGTGTTTTGATTTTTTTAGATTTTCATTCAATGTAGATTTTTCGGCCAAACAGACGTGTTCAAGAAGCCTTACGTCAGAATTTCTACCGGTTTGGCCCATATATACTGCAGAGCATTCACTCAACTCTATTCTATATATACCTGATTTTTTCATTCTATCTCGTTCTATCTCGTTTGGGTTTTGCATTGAACAGAATCTTGCCTAAATTATTATCACCTATGACAGCTGTTGTTATTTTGTATTTAGAGAAGTAATTTTGGATGTTTTCTGAAAGTTGACCTGAGTAATTGATGCTACTATATTTACAAGTATTGTGTTCTGTGATGTTTGGGTATATTTTACTTATAAATGTTTTAGGAGTTTTGTCTAATATTATCTTTTCTATTAGAGGAACTGGTACCTGATTGTTCACTGCAATTTGTTTGATTATTTATTTTTAGTTTATCTTGGAAATTCTTTTCAGATGAAGGGATTGACATAAAGGCGGATAGTTTATGTGAGAGTGGACTGAAAGAGTTACGGTTCTCAGAATGCAAGAGCGCCTTTATAAGATAAAAGTTAATTTGGCTGATTGTTAGTATTTTGCACTAATCATTTTCTTAAAGTAAAAATGGAATAGAAATTAAAAAAAAAGTAATGTATTGAATTCATATGTTTATGCGCAGCATCTACCCTGTAGAATATTTAAAACAATTCAATTTCTTAGTGCCTAAAGACAATCAGAATAATTCGACCTTGAAATAACGTTGATAGGGAAAAATAAAGAAAAAAGGGAAAAAAGGGTTTTTTATTGGAATGAGAGTTTGGTTATCTGCTCTGTAGCAAGTATTTTGAGCTCATTAGATTGTGGATTTGAAGAAACCAAATATTCAATACGGGTATAATTATATTTGGTTATCTAAAGGAATAACCCACCCACTGCATTGGGGATTTTTATTAAGTACCCGTTCTCTTTTCAAACTCTAACCTTAAGGCCACACAATAAGTACGGTAAGAACCCACTTCCCGAAAATACACTAAAGGATATATCATTCTAAACCACAACCTTATTTTAGGCCTTCTTATTATAACCTTGAGTCGATATTGTGAACTATATCCTGGTGCATCTCTCGAAAGGCTAGACCACTACTTACACCTTTATATCTCTGTTACGTCCTTCCTAGGAGCTAGATATCTGCATAGGAAAGATCACTACTTGAGTGGACTGCGTACAGGGATTGGATCGTGCTGCTGGAGACTACTTTTCCATATCCCACGCATGTAAGGTCTTTCCTTTTATGTATTACACCCTCCTGCACGACCTCGATTTGGTACAGGATATTCTGGGGTGGGATCATAATAAGGAAAACAATGAATATCAAAGGATTTCTAGTCGATTACATCACCTTTCTCTTCGTCTCGAGCGTTTTACTGAAAAAGAAGTCGAAGAGGAAATTACCCGGTTGAAACTGGTTTCCAAATGCTCTCGCCTAATAGGGGAGGCAACTGTGCTCAATAATGTCAGTTGTACTCTCACCCTTTATTAGAATGGTATCAGAATTGCCAGGAGAGTCTATAATGGGAGAAGGGTCACTCTTGGATTCTCTCTGGAATTTGGGATATAATGGTGAGACTAGTGTAAATGATTTCCTCGAGCGAGTGGAGAAGCTGCGCCTTTCCCGTGGAATTTCGAAGGTACAAATCTTACGCTTTGTCCCGGAGATTTTTGTACAAGATGCTCTTTTGTGGTATCGAACAGGTGCATCTGCATTGTGGGATGATCTGATTGAGCAGCTCTGTCAAGCATTTTGACCTTACGATTATGAATATAGTCTGTGGGACGAGATAAGACGTCGTACGCAGGGTTCCCAGGAAAGATTCTGAACTACATCGTCGCAATGGAGAGCTTATTTCGCAAATCAGATCACCCACCAGATGAAAAAGCTAAAGTGAATCTGATTAGAAGGAACTTACTTCCTCACCTGCAGATTCAAATTTCTCTCCAAAGGATATCTAGTATCTCCGTCTTTGGGTGATGACGATTGTAGATACTAACAATCGAAACGTCGTGAAGTAAAGTGGTTTGGAATCACTCAACTTTTAATTATATTAATTTATTTTATTTTATTTATTCAATTTTTTTTCACTAGTATTTTATTTCACTTTGAATTCTTTTCAGGTTTTTTGCTTAATATATTTGCCATTTTCAGCTATTCTTTTACATTTTAATTGTATTGTTCATTTCAGGGATTTCAAAATCATTTTATAAATTTTAGACAATGCAAGTCCGAACTGCTGAAATTCAGAATTGACAGAAACTTGATGAAAATATATGATTCATTTGGGTAACACTTCATAAAACTGCAACACGAGTTTCACGCCTCAAAAAGCAGTGGTACAGTGGAACACGTGTTGCGGTTTTGTGAATTGTTCAGTCACAATCTCACAATGAAAAGTTACGTGAACATGGAAAATTTCCGAATCTTGTATTTACATTGAATTATTTTCACCTTATCATCTTTTTTCATCGAATTTTATATTTCATCCTCTTTCTCATAGACCTATAATGGTGGGAGGGTTCAGTCAATCAGACAAAATGGTACTAACTATTATTGGAAAAGGAAGTTTTTGGCTTTCTATTACTCTATATAATTTGATCATTCCATTTGTCTCATCTCATCTCATCTCTCACAGGAATCATTGAGTACTTTTCTAAATGACATAATAAAAAATGAGTGATGAAAAATATAATGATGACTTATTGGCAATTTTCAATTATCATGAATTTCGTCGTGTTTTCTATCTAACTGGTTTGTGTTGAGCACTAATAGGTTCAACATTGAGTCTGGTTCTTATTTCTCACAAAGTTGCACTACTGTCATAATCTCTCTTTTGTTTTAGAACAAATAACTCATTGTTGGCCTTCCATTATCCTCATCAATAATCTACTTCCACTTCGAATTCCATCACTTCTCAAGTCTGTGATGTTTCTTCACAAGAGCAAATACGTAGCGAACATATCATCATATATTTGAGAATGTAGAATCCACATAGGATTCATTTTTGTCATTTTCATATCCCTGATTCATGCATTTATTTTCCATAACGATGTCGAAGCCTGCCCTCTCAATATGATTAAGAACCAATAGCTTCTCTAGGAGACTTACACAGTCTGATTTCATACAGGATGGGATCTCGTATTCGCTATGAACCGGTTTTCGCAATGTCGAACTAATAAAGAAAAAAGTGTTCGACACCAACTTGTATACTATTACGCCTAACAACCAAACATCAACTTAACGTCATTCATATTTTATGCTCAGTTATAACTGGGATGCTGCATTCTGGTACAGTCCCAAAAATGCCTTCAATTCATTTCCTGTCAATTTTAATGTTCATTTCATCATCCACTCAAACAGTTTTAGTCTTCAAATCTCTATGCACGATCCCCTTTTCGCGACAGTATCCTACCGCAGATACAATTTGCCTAAACTTCACCCTTGCAATATTTTCTTTCATGCTACCCTGGCGGGCCAGATAATTACACATGTCACCTCCTGATGCTTATTCATAACTAGATAGAAAGTTTTATTTGTTTCGATGACATGAAGTGATTTTACTACGTTGAAATGATATAATATTTTTATTAATTTTGCTTGTCTACATGATTTATGTAGGAAACCAGGCTTGAGTTGAGTTTTTTCAGTAATTTTGATATCAACCTCTTCACCGGTGAGTTCATGCTCGTCAGCTTAACCTTTTCAAATTTTCCGATGGTCTTTCTGTCAATTCTCTTGCCCGCCTCAGAGTGGTCCCTGTATATGCTAGGCTACTCTCAGTCAATTTTATTGTACGGCTGTCTCTCCAGCAGCATATCCTATCCTCTGATCAAATGGGGTGGATTTCATATCCCTGACTCTTTTGGACCTAGATGAAACTTTGTGAGGTGCTCTGCACGGTCGAGACTGATTCTAGCTGCTGTGTTCTTTGTTGAACTCTGTTCAACTCGTAGCTTTTTGAGATCTCTAGCCAGTGACCTCACCTCCCCCCATGCCCTCTTCCGGGAGCTGAGTGCCTTGAGATAAAAGCTTCGCCTCACAAAATAATTTTCGTGAGGAAAACCTAACCTAACCTAACCTAACCTAACTGCTGTCGGGCACATCAGCAAGATTAACATCTGACCTTTATTTAGTCGAAAGTCAGCCTTTAGGTACTTTCACTTTCTTATCTGTTTGTTTATTTCATCGTTACTTCCGCAATAGAATTTTTGAATGGAGTCCTCAAAAGCTAACCGGAGACTAAAATTGTTTGGAGATCGCGGTCGAGTATTCCTTGGTGAACCTGAAAGAGAGTTTATCTAGTTAGAAAATTTGTATATTTACCGACTTCGCCTGACAGCGACTAAAGGAGGTGGTCTCTCATTTTGTTCGGTTGGCCTTCTATATTCATCCCTTTCTCGAAATCTGGGGTCATCTCTGTTTAAAGCATCATGTAGATCGCGTAGCGCTGGATTGTTGTGCGATATGATTCTATCGAACACGCTTTCTGCGTGTTCTCTCATATTCACGTCCACATATTGTGTGTTCAGGTCTAAGTCTCGAAATATGTACCTGTTGAATACATATCTCGGTGCGTGTACAGCGGCCCTTACGCATGCGTTCATGAACGATCGGATATGATTTCTGTACGTCTGTGCGACTGGCCCCAGGCAGCGCATGCATACAGAATTATCGGTAAAATTACGGTCTTTATTATCAGCAACTTCACTTGGAGTCCCATGTTGCTCCTCCGACCGATTATTGGTTAGAGGTTTCGTCTGGCAGATCTCGCCATTCCAATTCTTTCCCGTATTTGAGTCTTTTATAGATGACACACTCCGCCACTTTGCTTATGGAATGTAGAAAGCTGATTGGCCTGTGGTTTTCTGGTAATATTCTTTGGCTTCAGAATGTGAATAACCGTTGCCTCCTTGAAAGAGTACGGGAAGTGTTGCAGTCTGAGTATAGCGTTTATGATGTTTGTTATGGCCGCTATACCTTTTCGTGGTAGGACTTTCAATGCACGGTTTGTGATTGGATCCGAGCCTGGGGCTTTTCGAGTAGCTAGACGTCTTACGATGTCCTTCACTTCCTCGGAAGATATTGGTGCCAGGGGTTGCGCATTGTCCGTTCTTTGTCTTCTCATTCTACGTACCGTTGCTTCCACCTGTCTTATATTTTCTGCTACCTCGTCTGTGTACGGGGGACTTCATTTTCTCTGCACTGCCTCTCGAAATTGTCCGCAATGGCTTCCGCTTTCTCCTAGTCAGTGAAGGCGATTCCTTGCTCGCCCTGTATTGGCGGTCATGACTTTCGAAGTCCATTTCTGAGAGTTTTCTGCATTTTCCATGCAGATTGATCTTCAGTGTTTCAATTATGTGATGTTCCTTCACAAGAGCAAATACATAGCGAACGCATCGTCATATATCTGGAAATTTGGACTTCACACAGGGTTTATTTTCGTCATTTTCGTATCCCTGATTCATGCCTTCATTTCACGTGATGGTGTCTAAGCCTGCTCTCTAGATGGGATGAAGAACCGATAGCTTCTCCAGGATACTCACACAGTCTGGTTTCACACAAGAAAAATCAAAATCTTCATTTGTCTGTTTTATTATAGAACTAATGAACCCTATTTACACTATTTACAATACAACACACATCCCTTCCACATGCAGGAGTCAGGTGGGCTAGGAAAGGGGATAGGCGTAAAGGGAGAAATGACAGGAGAGGGATTGTACTGTTGAGCGCAAAATGACAATAGAAGAAACGCCGCCACACAACCCCACGATTGGACGGTGGGAGGCGCCCCCGCTGATGTTGACGGGTAGCTCTCTACTCAACAGAGATTCATTTCAGTCTCCATCTGTGATGTCCCGCTTCCTGCCGGAGCTCACGCGAGAGTTTTCCTTGCGTTGCGTTTTCGATATTCATATCTCATTTCAATCTGTGCAGCTGATATCGGTTGTCCATAACCTCCTGGAAAATGTTCATCAAAAAACCAGGTTTCATACAAGAAGGGGTTTGGTATTCGCCATGAACCACTTGCTCTTTGAGTTTTTGAAATGTCGAAACGGCAAGGGAAAAAATGTTCGACATCATCTTATATAATATTATGCCTGACGACCATACATCAACTTCAGGTCAATCATATTGTATGCTCACTGATAACTGAGCGGGTGCTGCATTCTGTAGAGTCCCACGAAATGTATTCATTTTATTTCCTGTTGTGAATCCGTTTGGTAATCTGAAATTCTCAATTTCGATGTTCATTTCACCATCCACTCGAATGTTTTCAGTCTCCAAGTCTCTATGAATGATCTCCTTTCTGCGACAGTACTCTAACGCAGATACAATTTGCCTAAACTTCACTTTCGCAACATTTTCTTTCATGTTACCCTGGCAGGCCAGATGATTACTCACGTCACCTCCAGACCAGATAGAAAGTTTTCATCGTTTCAATCACTTGAAATAATTCCATTATGTTTAAATGATATAACATTTTTATCAATTTTGCTTCTCTATATCATTTATGTAATGAATCAGGTGTAAGTTGAGTTTTTCGAGTAATCTTGATACCAACCTGCTCATCGGTAAGTTCATGCTTGGCCAGCTTTACTTTTGCAAATTTTCCGATGGTGTTCGATAATTTTTATTCACCAACTATCGAATATTTCGCCCGCCTAAGAATGGTTCCTGTAGATGCTAGCCTACTCTTGTTGATTTTATTGCACGAAGGTCAGTCCTGCAGCAGATCCTCAGGATTTTATTCTGGACTTTTTTCAGAATATGGAGGTGTGAGGGAGACCTTAATATGGTCAGTTTTCGAAAGATCGCTGACATAGAGGTTGTGGAGTGTATGTGAAAAGACTGCTTCTTGTGGCATTCCAGCCTCTATTAGTCTTACCGGTGATCGGATGTTGTTTAACTTTACGGTAAAAGTTCTGTCCTTCAAGTAGGATCCTATCTACTTGACTAATCCCAGTAGTAGGTTGAAATTAATCATCTTATGTGGAAGGCCTTCGTACCAGACGTGGTCAGCGGCCTTCGAGATATCTAATAGTAATATTTGAACATGTATTTTTTATTCATCTCTTGAATTGAGTTTTCAATCAGTCTTGAGGCTTGTAGTTTACAAGAGTGGGCCCTTCTGAAGCCGAACTGTTCGTCCGGTAGAAGTTGTCTGTCTTTGATCTCCTCGTTCAACCTCCTGGAATCAGTCCATTCATTTCTTCTTCTGACACGGGTCTGATGACGTCCTCGTCATCGAGTAGTAGTGTGTCTTCTACTTCTTCCTCGATTCTGATATATCTGTCGATATCAACGTTTGGATCTATGTTCAGTCTGAATTGGCTTTCTATAGTATCCGCGAAGTTTAAGGCTTCATCTTCAGTTGTAAAACAGACACCTTGTTGACCATGTAAAAGCTTCTCTTCTATTCATTCTGCTCTAGACTAATCGCCAAATGAAGTAATCTCTGGGCTCAAGTCCCAGGAGGCATTCTTACCAACTTTCATTTTTCAATTCAGAAATGGCTCACTTTTCTTCGCTGACTTTCGTATTCTCATTGGCTCTATCTCCTGTAGATAAAGTCCTGTGGTATCTTCTGAGACGGTTTTTTCTCCGTCGAGTAAATTTGTTATAGGATTTCCTTGGTTTCATATAAGTCGTGGTAACCGCTGAAAGTGCATTTCTTATGTTTTCCTCGTACTGTGTCACCGTAGCATCTAAGACTTCGGGGGTTTCAGGAGGTCGTTCGATGACGGGGATTGAGAGCATCCCAGTTGGTTCTGATTCTTTCGGTGGAGTTCCATATTGGGGGGCCTTCCCCTAGAATCAGTGTCACTGGGTTATGATCTGAGTCGAGCTCAGAAGTCACATATATATTCCAATTGGGAGTGACGTTCCTGTCAACTGCTATGTCAAGAACGTCCGGTCTGAACGGTGTTTGGCAATGGGTAGGCAACGGCGGACCCAGAACCTGATAACCGTGTTCGTCAGCAAGCCGTTCATGTTGGTCGTTCTGCTTCACTGCGTGTGTTTCGCGTTGAAATCACCTGCTGCTATCGTCGCGGTGTCTGTTTCTAGCAGGAGAGCACTGGGTGCTTCCGGCTGTTTACGGTTGTTAGGGGGGTGTTATATCGTTGTAATCCGGTGTGAACCCCTTTTAAGATTTACTTTGATACCTATAGCTGCTGAACGATTGTCTTTTTTTATAAAAGACATAGTTCGGGATCTCTATGGTAATTCCTTGCTAGTGGGTTACTTGCAGGAGCATAATATCCACGTCATTTACTATCAGGAAGTTCTGTACATCGAGCTTCTTTCTGAATAAGCCGTTGACATTCCAGGTGACAATCAGGTACTATCTGGCATCTAACCATTCAGTTCCTGGTAGCGTCGGGGGTGTTTGCCGCGAACATCGTATGTAGCGCGGGAAACTGAGTCATCAAATATTTGAGTTGGTCTAGGGCCGCGACTAGACCTTCGACTACATTAGTGCTCTCTTTCGATTGACTGTCGCCTTGAACCGCACGCGCACAGGAGACGCCGCTACTAGTTGCGTTGGCTCCTATGGGTTCTCTTGGAGCGAGAATGGATTGTCTCCTCTGAGGATGGCCTGGCTGTCTTAGAGGGGCAGGTTGCCTTTGAGGGGCTGTTTGGCTAGGATGCCTTCGAGTATCCTTTATTCTAGGGTGAATGGTGGGATGCGCTCCTTCACAGTTGTTGCATTTTTTAGGCAATTGTCAATGTCTCTTGCTCTCGGACGTTGAATATTGTTTGGCGCATTTCACGCAGATTGTGCAATTCCGCTGCGTGTGTCCAAATCTTTGGCAACGGTAGCACTGACCTACCGTTGTTCTAGGTCTCTGAATCTCTGCTCTGACTCGTATGTTCAGGATGTCTCTCATCTCGTATAAGTAGCTTTGTTCTTTTGAAACAATCACCAATACTAGCGGCAGCTCTTTGCTGTTCGCTTTTTTCATACGAGAGATTGCCAAAGGTTGAATGCTCTTGCTGTGAATTTATCTTTGATGTCTTTGATCTCCGGGAATTCTGGGACACCGCGAAAAACGATTCTGAGGGGTTTCTCATCAGACATACTATATGTATGGTGAGGTATATTCATGGCCTCCAATAGGGCCAGCATCTTTCTGTATTCGAGGATATTAGAATTAGATGGCTGTACTTTTAATCCATCTGCTGTGTTGATGGCTTAGAATTAGATGGCTGTACTTTCAATCCATCTGCTGTGTTGATGGCGTTAGTGGAGCCAATATTCTCCCGAGCTGCCTGCTCTTCAAACTTCTTCCAGATTTCCTTTTGCCTAATAGTTATAGGCAGGGGGTTCGGTGAGGTTCCTGTGTGGCTGCAGGTATCTCATTATTCCCATTTTGGGGTTTGTCAACCTCCCTTGGGAAAGGTTTAGGTACATTTTGTACCTGTCTTTCAGAGGGTACGTTTCCGTTTTCTTCCGTATGTTCAGGGGATTGAGGCGAATCGACCGCCATTTCTTGGCTTTCGGGTTCGCTTTTAACTTCGGAAGCGTTTTCCGACTCGAAAATTTATTCTGTTTTTATACTCTTATAAGGATCATTTTGCGGCAGTTAAGTGGAATCTTCCTTTGGCTGCCGTTTGGCTTCCTCGGGATTTTCTTATTTTTTGTTCGATTTCATCGAGCAATCGAGGTCCTTCCTTTACTTTTGCATGAAGTAGGTCGAACAACCGTTAGTATTGAAACCAATCTACGCAATGAAAAGTTCGCAACAATATAATTGAGCAAATCACAACTCCCCTGACTGATCTCAAATTAGAAAACTCGCACACAGCACCTCCGTATTCCGTAGAGAATCAACTATCTCGTATTGATTATCTTCTGGACATCCGTGTTGGTATAACTTTACTTGAACTTCACTTAGACTCAACTTCCAGTAGATATTACCTCTTCGAGGGTTCTCGACTGACTGGCAGTCTGTCCAGTATGAAGGTATATACATTTATATGATATTCCAAAAATTCGGATGTTCATTGATTATATTAACAATTTGAAGAATCGAATTGTTTCGTACCTATGTACAAATAATAATTTCGTTTATGATACCCCACTGGTGTATTATAGCAAGAGACTTATTCTGAATGAAGTATTTTCTGCCGAAGCCAGGACTTGTGAAACGGATTTTTCTCACACAATTTTTCGTGGGTGGTCATGAAAAATCAGAGTACATTTCGTATATGAAACTTCTACTGATTCAGAGTGAGATAAATAAGCAATACAGTGCATCGATAACAGATGGTTCCTTGCAAATACACAGTTAAAATAAGATTTCGATAATTCTCACAACAGAACATTGCTGACTTTACCATTGACTACCCCAAGTAAGATGCAGGCACGGGTCACTACGAGATACAAGTATCATTTAACTTTCCAAGCCCCAGTCAAATTATATTGAAATTAATAATGCGTTGGTAACAATAAAACCTTGCACTTCCACTTTGTTTCAACAAATCTCATCATTTCAACGGATATTCATCAAAAAGTTTTCGATATCTAAACTTTGGTAGTTTTTGTGTGTATCCCGATAGGTGCAAGGTTCTTGGGCGTATCGAGGATCGCTGTGGCAGGCAACCTATTATACAAATATATAAAGGAAGCATCAAAAATATATATTCACTGAGTGAACGTGAAATACGTTAAGGCAAAATACCCGTGTTTTGCTACATCACGCCCCCCTCTTCAGCTGGAGTTCAGAATTTATTCCATTCGCGTAGTCAAGTTAGATCAACTCAACTGGCTTATGATATGGTACGAAAGGTCCCACGTTTCCCTGATCTGTCGACGTGACTCAATAGGTACAGCTTGTCAAACCTAGGAAGATACTTGAAAATTTCTGATCTCTCTCTTTCGCTAGAACGGTACTAGCGAAAGAGAGGGAGAACAAAAATTCTCAAATCTTTTCCTAAATTTGATCAGCTGAACGTATCCTTTGGAACTTTTTTTTGATCCGGTATGGACCATCAAAGAGGAAAAGTAATTTCTCCGTCTCTGACCGAATGGCAGAAGACACTTTGTTATCTTTAAAAAAGTAGCAAATCGTTCGGCTCGAAGAGGGCGAAAGGGCGGCCAGGATGGGAGGCGACGTTTTTCCTTGCTTTTCGAAGTAGCCTTGTCAAAGATTACCTTTTCGATCTGTGGAAGGTCTTTCGTGGTTGTCGATTGACGAGCAACCGGTGGTAATAGTTTCAATATCATCTCACCATATTCCAATTCGACCGGTGTAAACCCCATCGAATCGTGTACGACTTGATTTGAGAAATCCTGAAATGAAATTATGTACGAAACCGGCTTCAGACATAGTAAAAAGAAAAATGTTGAATTATATAAAAAAATGTTGGCAATTAGTTGCCAAAGTTATATTATGTACTTTTACATTCAATTCGGTATAACACACAATTAATGTAAATTTCATTACATGATCATTTATGTGAATGAACTCATTGAATTCGAAATACTTGTCGTCAAATAACGTGAGTATTTATGGAATTATCGTATTGATATTTTGACGATGTATGAATTTTATTGTATGAAACTACACAAAAATATAAGTTTACTGATTGAATTTTATTTAAGACAGTTCAATTTTGTGAATGTACATTGTGAATGTTTGAATTTCACAAGTGAACCTAGAAAAATTTCACAAAGTCTTATACTTCTAGTAGTAGATAAGGTAATGTAAATATCAAAATATTTTCGAAAAATGTTTATATTTTTATCAAGTTTTCATTATGAAATGAAAAATTCAAGTCGATGAATCATGCATATGTCGATTATATGTGACAAAAAAATTGTTTTCTTTGTATATGAGTATAATGTCTTTGTATATTTGTATATTGTAAATATATATATTCTAGTGTTTAGCCTCAATACATTTATTTATTCCTTGAACATATTTTGTTTCAGTATGATATATGATAACAACTTCATTTTCAACAAGGTGAATTATTATTCCGTGAACGAATAATTATTCGACATTGATTGTTTCATATTTTTTAGAAAAATCAGATCAGAGCATATTGAGTTTCAATTTCTGTTTGAGTAGAATTCATGTGAACCCATGTGTGAATAGTCGAATCATCAACATCATTCAGTTGAATTATTTTCAAGAATAGTCTTAGAGGTTAGTGAGATTGAAAATCATCGAATCATCGTGTTATAGTTCAATAATCATTTCAATGATTTAAAATAAAAATCGATCAATTTCTTCTTTTATCTCAGAAATTTCTGACAGGGCATGATTGAAATGAAATATATGAGAAAAATTATTATTTTGAGTTTTTGTAAAATTGTAGAATTGTGAATTCTGGACAAGCTTCGACAGAACGAGTCAGTAGAGATTGAGTTTGAAACAAACAATATTCCAGGTCAATATTACATTTTTTTCATTTTGGTGATGTTCATTATCCGTTTTGAACCAACAAATCTGGATTTCGAATACCATAGTTGAGGATATGTTTACAGAGATGGGTACTTTGAATTTTAGGTAGGGTAATGGGAGTATGCCACTTGTAATGCGCCAATGAAAGTAATGAATTCACGTTGGCTCATCGATTCTCATCGTGAAACACGAAAAATTTGTTGTTTACTTCTGATCAAATGTTTAGTGTTACAGGTTTGGACTTTAATTGTTAACAGATTTGAAAACCATGAAGGAATCGGATAAAATAAAGAAATATCGATAACACTAATAACATTTTAAATAACAGGCCCAAAAATTCGGAGGAGATAATAGAAAGCAAATAATTACCAAACATGGAAGAAAAAATTGAAAAAGGATATGACATTCAAAAAATTGAGAACGCTTATTTGTAAAGGAAACAAATTATCGTGACCAGAAATGAAAATCAATAAAATAATGGATTTAACAATGATTGCTCTGATTTATGTATACGTGAAATTTATATTTATAATGTGTTGTTATCTGTGCCCAACAACGTTGCCAATCACAGACAAATGTTTTGTCATATTTCAATGAATAAAAATATGTATATCGTTGCTTCTGATATTATTACAGTGGAAATGGCAAATAATGCATATGATAACTGTAGAAATGAAACTAGGGTATTCACAGTTATAGCACGTTATCACACCACAATGAACTTAAAAAACACTTGTGCAACGACAACAAGAAAACTATCCGCAGTTTCTTGCAGAATGGCGGCGAACGCGTAAATCACGAGGCAAGCACATCCAGGCACCTGTCGATTCCAATATAACATGTGAATTTACACAAAATTCACATCAAATTATACAGGCATTATAAAAAAGTACAATTTGAAAGAAAAATTGACAAGAATAAACTAATATTCAATGGTATTCTTTATATTTTTCTCTGAATATCAGAATAAAACTGAAAAATTCTGGTAATTTCTTGGATACACATTTTTTTCCACGTTCGATAATATAGTTCACAGAATATGAGTGAAAATAACATCATGGAATATGGAATGATTTTATGATTCTAAACCATTTTTTTTACCTTCCACTCACTATGATGTTTATGATGATAGGTCCACAATATCCTATCAATTTCTCGCATACATTGTTCAAAGGGATTAGCCATGGGATGTCTGATCAATATGAATACTGGTTTTTTGCCTAGGTCAGACATTTTTTTTCAAATCTTTAAATTAAATTGGGTTGCGTTGTCATGTAAGATACGTATAGGTAGACCATGTAATGAAAAATAGTTATATTTATTATTATTAGTACATAAGAAGTACTTCCACGACTAGGAACCAGTGCGTTCAGGATCGACAGCCAACAAGCCACTTTTGGATTCCGGAATTATTTGCATCTGCGGCGGATAGGTACTTCAGATATCTTTACTTTTTGATGAATATCACAAGTTTTCGAGTGTTTTCCCATTGTTCTCTGCATGTTATGGAAATGAACTTCGTCACGTAAAGCTACCCGAACCAAGTTTACATTTCATACAGAACATTGTTATCGAGAACAAATTTTTTTCGTTAATTTGCGTTTAATGAAAGATTGGTTATGATTCATGAGAGATATTCATCTTCACTCTGGTATTCTAGAATCATATTCAGTGTACCCCTCAGAAGTCTCGAGGGTTTGAAATGATGAAGTTGAAAACAGTTTTTGGATGGGTTCGGTGAGCGTTTACATGCAAAACGCAACAACATTTTCACGTCCTGGGACATGGAAAATCTTCATTTGGTACTCCCGTGAGGCCTGAGACAAGCGGGTTATTCTTGGCGGAAGCAGGCGACAAGTATGAAGGTAAGTGGCTGTCCTACTTTCTGTATATAATCAGAATTCTTTCGACAGCATGTATATTTTTTTCTCTGGATATACCAGAGGGCGGCAATTACCTCTTTTCCATTGACGCTGTATTTTTTCCCTATCCAATAATAAGTTGTATATTTTTCCCTATCCAATAATAAGTGACTAGCCCTTGGGCCTCATCCACAATTTGGAAAAGTTGGCCTGTGATTCCATAATCACAGGCTTCCGTTGTCACATGCCAGGGTGAAGCTAGATCGTAGAAAATTCTAACTCTTGCTTCAAACATTGAAATGACTTTTTCTGTGCCCCTTCCAATTGCCAACGTGAATATTTTTTTAGTGTATAAGTAAGAGGAGCAGAAAGCTCGGCAAATCTATGGTAAAAAACTTATCATAATCACAAATCCCAATGAACTTCTGTAACTCCTTGAGGAAGATAAAACTGTCAGGCATATCTTATGTGAGTGTCTGGAGTTATCGTGAATGAATTAGTGTGTGTTCGGCGAGTCTACACCTGCCGATATTGAGGAGATGTCTCCTAGTGACCTCTCCACCTTCCTGCAAAGGACAGGATGGATGATGACCTAGGAAGACAACTCCTTGGGAGGATGTACAATGGGTCACATGTAGCCTAAGTGCTGTGGGTCTACACTCATCTTCTCTACTTTACAGATACATATACAGAAAGTAATACTTATTTAATCACTACTGAAGTAGTGCGGTTTGAGAAAGTGCATACAAAAAATGAAATCTCTGGTGAATAAGTCTCCAATGAAGTATTGATTTTTCAAATTGAGAAAAGCGACATGCGAGCCTCCACAAAACTTCAGTACCTAATCAAATAGCGTCATCTTGATAAGAAACATTGAAAATACAAGTAGCTTCAAGTCTTGATTTGAAATGTGCAAATTACATCGCGAGACCCTCTGCTAGTTCAGTTACTCACTAACAGATGACAGTGACCACGGTTGAAATAAAACATTCTCGTCGTCAATAGATCTCTGCATTTGTTCTGTATTTTGATTCACCAATCGTCAAGTCTGGTCTTTTAAGATGAAAGCATAACATAGCTGCTGATTATTTCAACAATTATTTTTTTCATTTCGCAAAAAATTATTCTGTATAATACCAAGGAGTCAAAAGTTGTTTCAACTGATGGGTTATCTATTATTAAGTATCTGAACTGGAAACATTGCAGTAAAATATTGCATTAAGGTCTCATTTTCGAATTGAGTTTTGTCTTCTGATCAGAAGATGGCGCGACATATTAGAATTATTTTGAAGATTAAGGTCCCTATATGTAGGACTAAAACTCATGAAATCTTTCCTTCTTTGTGGTCAACTATTTCTCACATACATTTTCTATAATTTGAGTGTTTTTGAGAGAAACATATTTTCTGCAGACTTTCCTCAACAATTTTGGTGTACAAAAGATTTTCCTTCACAGTTTGAGCATACTAATAGAAAAAATCAGGTCTTTAATGCGTGAGATTGTTTGAAATCAGGAATGACTTTTGTACTCGATTTATTTGTAATAATAATTGATGAAATTTCGTTTCATCCTTGAGGACTGAAATTATTTCCTCATACAGTGTGTCTCACTGGAAACAAACACCCCAGTATCTGCTGTAATAATTGAATTGTCAGACAAGAGAAAAACACAAACTGTTTCATAAAAAACAACAAACTACATGTAAACAATAGAATTTACTGTGCTGAAAACTCAAAACAATTAGAAGTCAGTGTGGAAACTAACGAAAAATATCAGTGCTCCTGGAACACCATTTTTACAAAGCCATCTCACCGGAAAAATTTTGATGCCCATTGAGAAACTAATACCGTTTGACATTCGCAGAAAGCAGAGATCAACATCCACCGCATCTCCTGTAGACACTGGCACTCTGAAGAAACTTCAGCCTAGAAATGACCAAGAAGGAAAGAACCAAGTTGAAACTCGTTCGAAGGTATCCAGACACATCCCAAAATGACTCTTTTGATTTTCTTTCTTTCTTTTATTGTTTGAATTAAGCCATGGATACTGCATGAAAATATAAGAAGTTTGGGTAAAAATCTCGATGAGTTACAGGTTATGCTTGAAGGATTCGACTATTGCTTTGATAGTATAGTGCTCTCTGAAACCTCGCGAATACATAATATAGATCAGTACAGATTGGTGGGATACGATTCGATAGAGTCAAAGGGTGATTTGAATAAGTGTGACGGAAATGTGATATATATCAAAATCAGTTTCATATATAAATCGAAACCCAAAATTTAAATAATTCGAAAACTATTTAATCAATCATAACAAGAAATTTCAAAATTTTGTCCATATACCGCTCGTCTTCAACTTGTCCAATAGTCCAACAGAACTACTTGTAGTTGAACAAACAAGTTTCTGATATAAACATCATAACTGGAGAAGTAAATATAGATATTAGACTGATTAGAAAGATTGGAAAGCGTGGGTATTTATATACTACTATGAAACAATTATATTTCGATGATAAATGGAAAAACGCGTACTCAGGGTATGAGCAAAACTTTTTGTGAAAACTAAAAAATGTTGGAGAATTTTCATTCTTTTGTCTTTGAGAGTACTATTTTTTATCACTTTTCTGTGATACTCTAATATGAATTTGAGCGAAAAATAAATGAATAAATGACTGATCATAAAATTTATGGCTAAACTGGCTAAACGTGTATGAAAATATGGATATA
>WOGR01000559.1:0-24444 GCA_015342045.1 Leptinotarsa lineolata | reverse complement strand
AATGAAGGGATTTCACAAACGATATATCAGAAGCCTATACTTCCCATTCAAAAAATTGGGGGTTGTACCTGTCATTCGACGGGGGTTGAAGAGGTAGGGGTAGCATTTTTCTGTTGAAGTATGTCAAATTATAATTTACATTTGTCGTCTTTCGGGATATTTTGAAAATATGTACAGTAACCGAGATAATGAATTTATTCCATTTGGCTTTTACACACTGTAAACTGGGAGCCTACCGAATTCAAATCCTGAGATGAGCACCATTGCTGCTAACGCGGCTATCTTGAATTCTCTATTTTTTTCTTTTTAGAACACTATGCCTTCTATATTGCAATTCATTCCACAATAAAACCAAAAGTGGAAAAAATAAATAAAAATATTTAATAGGTAACTTTAATAACTGTGAGTCGAGTTTCCGAACTTAACTTTTCTATTATTTTTTTGACATTGCACTTCCCATCAAATAATCGGCTAACAGAATTGATACTAACTAACTGTAAAGCTACCAGGACGTAAGTCCCTGAACTTGCTAAGATACAGGTACCAGCACTGGTACTAAGTACGACTTTTAAATTTTGGCATTTTTTTCTTATTTATAACATTGTGCCTTTTATGTTGCAATGATTTTTCCTATGTAAAAAGCAAGAAAATTACAAAAAAATTCCAACTGTGTTTCTGAACTTATAAAGGAGCAAACACCAAGACTGCGACTATTTTTACATTCCTATTACTTTTCTAATTATTTTGTGCCAAACATGTTGCAAAGTGATTTTTTCCACAAAAATACGAATATTTTGTTACTGTTAGCCTAAATTCAAGTCCGTGGACTTGCAAAGGAATAAGTACCACCGTTCCTGCTACAACTTCTTACATTTGTTGTTTTTGGACATTATATCTTTTATGTTCTGATGATTTTCTCAATGAAGTAACAAGTGAAAACAATTCAACTGTGAGCCTATAGAGGCCAGTTCTCCGGCTATCTTAACTTTCCTACTCTATTCTAATCTGTGCTATTGATTGTTGGTACCCCTATTCAATCAGTACCTAGCCTCCCAGACTACCTGAAACCCCATATATTTCGTGTGCACACTCCAAAAAGTTAGTTTGATAATAGGCTGAACCTCGAAACCGGTCGTAAGAATAAATAAACGTAGTGAAAATTAGATAAAAAAAGTTTTTTTCATTCATCTTATCAAACTACTCTTTTCTATTTTGGACCTTCCATGTAATGATTTCTGAACATTCAAAAACAAGTATCCACCATCGCTGCAACTACGACTATCTCAGCTTTCATTTTTTGTGTGAGCATTTTACCTTCCGCAGATATTCTTGAACTTGCGAGGAAAAAAAGGAAAAAACGACTAGGCATCATCTCCGCAATTGCTGCTATTTCAGCTTTCCTACTTGTTTTGTTCATTTAATCGCGGGGATGTTTCAATATTCCACCCGAAGATGGATTTTTCGTGTAGCTGAATTCCTTAGGATCGTTATTAATTGGGCAATAACGCGCCTCGCCACGCCGGACACTGTTTTATTGCGCCGAGGCTTGCTCGATACATTCGCGGTTTGTCCGAGAAGACTACGATGTTCATTTATCAATTGGTCTGGCCCGGCCCGCGTGTTTATACGGGGATTCGAATGGTGATTTATGTCGCGGTTCTTATGCGCTGGTGTGGGAGGTTTATTGGGATTAATTGGTGATTAACTTTTCGAAAGCTCTGTACTTTATCGGCTCGTCGGATTCGTCTTGGCGTGTCGAAGACGCTTTTCAATTTCTCCGACTCATGCAAGTTTACAGCGTTAATCGGCCAAATGGAATAAATGCAATAATAAATACATTGAGGAATTTTCAAACAAAACTCGGACTTGTCACCTGGTATTTTCAGTTGCGCAATTTCTCAACAAAAACTTTATGTACAGGGTGTGTCACGTAATGTGGCCAATACTTACTTTCTCATTTAAAACCCTGTATATTATACAATTTTTGAATTTTTGGGTCCTTCAGAATATTCTAGACATATTTTTTGAAATACATTTTGGTGAGGGACTCGATGCTTCCTACTTTCTTTTTGGGTATATAACCTTTCACAATCTGAAAAATTTCAATGCGAGATATCTCATGTATGAGACACAAACTAAATCCTAAAATACGGTTGAAAGAACGAAATATTGTATTTACAATATACCTTGTTCCTGTGGAAAAAGTTATATAGGTGAAACCTTAAGCTTCCTAGATGTGAGAAAAAATGGACATCGTGAATATATGAGAAGACAGATGGCAGGATCGGAAAAAGCAAAACATATTTTAAAATCCTCTGGTGATAACGCTATAGAATGGAGTGAAACAAAATCTATCACCAGAAAAACTCATGAAAAAATTAGAAAACTCAAAGAATCCCAATATATATATATTCTTTCAGCAGCTAACAAGTGTATTTCGAAAAGCTCTGAGAGGTTGGAAATAGAAATATGAACTTAAAATGAATTTTCAAAAAACATCCAGTATATGTATTCATGTAGACCATCGCATATGACATCAAGACATTTCATTCTTTTGACGTATGTCAAAAGAATTGGAGCTATCACAATTTGAGACGCAAATTTTATAGTGACTTTCAGGTTTTGAAAACAGAAAAAATTGTTTTCTGAAACGTCGACCGTTAAAGGAAGCTAAGTATAGAATTTTTTTTTTGATTGATTTTTTTAGTTTGTAACTCCCATCACTTGTTTATATTACGCTGTATATTTTCAGGGTGAATTTTTTCAGTTTGCCCTTTATTACACTTCCGTAGATTCTCTATTGATTTAGCTTTGTTTATTTTTCAGATTATGGAAGATTACATACAGTTAAAATGTTAGACATATATTATGTACGATGTTATACCTACCTTCAATTGTTCAATTTACTCGTATGTGTATAGCGTCGGACCATGTATTTGTTGTTCGTTAGAAAAACGGTAGCCGTTTCAAATGAACAATGTGCCAACGTGATATTTTTAGTGAAACTCGGTAACAGAGACCTATTCTTACTTACTTACTTCTTTGAAAGCCGTGCAATTTCAAAATAGACGATATTACATGAATAATTCAGTATGGAAAAAGTGTCTTCAAAGATGTTTTCCTATTTACAATCCTGCCTGAACAAAAGTGCCAACTCATGAAAAGTCATTCTGAGATCTTGAAAAACAACAAGAAAGATCCTTTATTGTTGTTATTAATAGTAACGACTTATGATTTTTCTTCTAGAACCCATAAACTGATAGCCAATCTATGCACTGGTAGAATACACCACGACTGAAGAAATCTCGAGTGTCCAACAAGATCATGATAATTTTTTCGACATCCAGCATATTGACTTATACATAATATATAAATTGGTTACTTGCAGGACAACAGTGAGTTAAGAATATCATTTTATGAGGTTCCAGCCCCCCTCTGCAAGCGAGTAAGAAAAAAGAAATGTGTGTGCTTCATAAGGACAATTCTAGACACCGTGAATTTATTTTTGGATAAGCATGAGTTTGCTGTATTGGAAAATCCACCTTACTTACTAGATCTAGCTCCGTGTGACTTTTTCATGTTTCAAAATGAAGGAAGCATTGAAAAAACCAGGTTTGATACAATGGAAGCTGTAAAGGAAACAGCGACGGAACTTTCAGAAAATGACTCAAAACATTGTTTTGAATAGTGAAAAATTCGAATTGAAAATATATGATTGAAATAGTTGATAACTAATGAGAATCAACTGAAACTGAACAGTTTCCAAACCGGCGTTCTGTAATAAAAAGCAAAATACATTATACACACTTCTCCCACTATACGCCAAACTAATACTAATTGCAATATTAAACTACCAACTCTATTATTCAGAATGGTCTCAAATATAATTATATTCTAGATGTATTACGGAAAACTGGAAATGAGATTTCCTTTATAAAAGAAGTTAAACGCGTATTATTGAAGGAATGAAATAGAAGAAAGGCGTTTCTAATGCAATATAACTCATTTCCAAATTAGCTTGAATGAAAGAAATGATTTTTCTTCTTCTACTTTACAATTATCATTATTATTATTTTTCAGATTGAGAGTTTTTTTATTTACCTAGACCTTTCTTTTGAAACTTTGTCGATGAGACTCAGCGCCGACTATGAAACATACGGGTGGAGTAAGTTACTTCTTTCGGTAGTATGGTTTATTGTGATTATCAACGCGGTCAGTTTTTTCATGAACTATAACCCTCTTGTGGTCTAAAATTATCTATTCAGAAGTCAACTCATCAATAATAATGTCCAGAAGTTGTTCGAAGTGTTTTCCATCATTCCAATAGCAGATGCAGAAAGAGTAAGCGAAGAGAGTTCAATAGGCGATGACACAGGAAACCCATAAAAAATCACTTTCACGTGAACATTAAATTGAACTGAACAAAAAGTATTCTTGAAACATATGAATAGTGCATTATATAATAAATCACTCTTTTCCATTTAGTTTTTACTCACAGGAATGCCACACATCATATTTGAGAGAGTATTGTTATAAGTTATCATCCTTTACCTATAGCTTATTTCTCGAAGTTTCAGGTTGAAAACACTTGACAAATTTATCATCAATGGAAAAACATTCCATTTTCAATTCAACCTTAGAAAAGGTTTGCTCAATTTCATCATGTTATGACAACACTAACCCCTTACTTGATGAAAATCATCCATTATTTTCACACAACATATTTGATTTAATTTTGTCCTGTAGGTAGGTACCTATTACTAAAAACAAAAATTTTCGGAAAATGAGAAATACTTAGCAAACGTGGTATTGATGGTACTAATAAATGAAGCTGATAATGGTTATAAGATGTATTATTGGTTGAAACTCGTATGAAATTTTCCTAGAATTAATATGGAACTCTAACTAGAGTCAAATAAGAACTCTATTAGTTAGGTACGATGTTTGACTCTACTAATTTTCTTGGAACTATTCAGAATACTTATCGCTTACTCTAAAGTATACACTACACAACACACGACATATGTTTGTCAACTGTGTCTTACACTAGAAAGTAGTATTGATAGTGCCTGAAGTCATCAGGGCTTTCTGATAGATAGGTACATTTGCTCCAACATATGAAGTTAAAAGCACATTCGTCTCCGTAACAGAATTTAAGGGTAGATTCATGCACCAGTCTTAAGTAGTTACTTAATCTCAATATCTATGCTCATGAGTTGTACTTTTCAAATGGTGACATGTGAGCACGAATTCTTACAACAAAACTTTTAAATACATTTGCTATAGTATATATTGTAGAAAGCACTGACGCCCCCTTGAAAGAATCTAAGATTGAATTCATGCACTCGAGTCGTAATCAGTAATTTCATTTCATTTCATTTTTTTATTATTTCCTTGTTAAAAAGTACTGTCATAAGTATAGTGACAAAGAAAACGTCTGAGGGTAGAATATGTTACACAGTGTAATGTTTGTAGTAATCAATAATCTAAAGATATGATACATATAGGTATTTACATATAATTATTTGTGTAACTTAGATTATGTCTAAGAATAATTATAAATAAATAAAAGTTGATTTTGTCACATGGTTGTGATATTTTGTCATTAAAATAAAAAAAAAACAGTTTAAAATTCATCAAGCGTGTAGCAGTTTTTTTCAATAAGTGCCTTTTTCAGTTTTGATTTCAAAATGTTGAGCATTTTTTTGAATTTCTTACCTTTTCCGCATGAGTCGTAGGTTTCAAATGGTGTAACAGATGAATATGAATTCTTATGACTTGAAACTTGATATTTACAACATTAATACACCCAGGAGATCTATTATGAGAGTTGGCAAACATTATTATTATTATTTTTAACATTATTATTAACTGTATATAGCCAATTAGAAAACCGTGTTTTTATTCAGTATCTCCACTATGCAGTTAATATTACTTTCAAAAAGCGTACACAGAAAAATATTTGAAATGACTACACTTCATTACAAATTTCATTTTACTGAAAGTTGCTCAACAGAATGTTAAACTCACCAAAGAAGTTGTTTTATAGTGAAACACGTGCTATTTTGTGGAAGTCTCATAATTCAATGTTGTTGAATAAGCTTACGACTGTTTTTGTTGATAATTACGTTATCGCGATTCAACAATAAATATTCTGGACAAAACCATTTTTGTCAATAAATTGCAGAAATTTGAAACAATTGAACAGACACAGAAAACAACTAGATATAATAGCAGTAAGCAATTTGCATATTTTAATGGAAAAAAAATATTTTATATTTGTATTTTGTATTTGAGTATTGACAAATAAAGCAGATTATTCGATATTCAATTACCTATACCTAATCTTAGTCTTAAATATTTCATTTCAACTATTTTATCATAATATTATTATACTATTCCAACTATTCTATTATGTTTTAAATCAACATTTATATTTTCTATAATGCAATAGTATTGTCTTTCTTTGTTTTATTTTTGTATTATTTTCTTAATAATTGTTTGCAAAACAAGTGCTACCGCATTTATCGCCTGAGCACTTAATTCAACTTGTTCCCTTGAAAAAAATGTACTTTGACTCTTGTGAATAAAGTTATTATTATTATTGTCACTTAAATGCCAATAAAACTATTTTATTTATTATTACATCAACATGTTCAATTGTTTTTATGTAATAAAATATTATGTATTGTAAAAATCCAGCTGACGGGTCAATCTGATCTCTTGAAACTTGATGTGACATCAAAACATTTTCTATTCGGCTGACATCCCAAATTTGCACATGGTGCACTTTTTTTTCAGTTACTTACTGGTATATTTCAAATATGGTTGTACAGAAAATGCGAACAGTTGGTTATCTAGTTAATGAAAACAATGTAGGTATTCGAAAGTTCACAAACGCATTCGCTCGAAAAAAATATTACATACGCAATAATGGAGTATGAATATTTTTTTGCTGCATGTGACCTGTTGTTATATTTATTTCTCTCTCATACCTTCTATAGCTAGGTGTTTATATTGCAATGTTATTTCATAATGTGATAGCAGTGATGTGATATGCATTTTATCGTTACTTTGTATTTCATTTCATTTCTGTTTGATTGTCAATTATATAATTTGTTTATGGCTCCATGTGCTACTCCCTGTTTCCAAAAACATCTAGAATTGACCAATTATATTCTGCTCTTTCTGTTAATAGTTATACATTATCGTGTTAGTTTTCAAGTTTCAATAAATTTGGACTCTAAATTCGTTTTTGCATATTATCCTTCTCCATTATGAGTAATTTACCGATTTCCACTCTAGTTTCACATTTTTTTCCTCTAAATTCAAATATTTTATCCTCTGCATATAGAACACAAGCTGACATTTGAAAATCCAGTTTTCTCCTGATTTAGTATAATTCAAAAAATTTTATTCTTGTGCAATGATATGTCAAATTTATATTGTCATCTGCAAGACCAATAAACACAAATTAGGGCTGATTTGATCATTCTGGGTAATGTATATGACAATTTTTTATCGATTAACCTAATAATCATCATTGATTAAAGAAAAATGAGAATTAAATTTCATGTTTTCATACTACTTCTATTTGTAACTAACGGTACTGCAATACTATTTGTAACTAACGTTACTACAAACGCATATTCTAACGAATATTCGTTTGAAAATGTCCTTGCATGATGAACCTGCAGTAACGTTAGCAAATACAAGTGGTATAAAACATAAAAAGTTTTAATTTCCATTTTTCATTATGATCTCCTATCATGTAGTGACGGCAAGATCCATCAATTTATTATTAATTAAAATTGCTGAGATGAATACCGAGATAATAATAGTCGATCGCCTCGTGAATTGAACTGATCACACCAATCATATCATGTATATTTCGTAAATATTCATTTTTGCACGACTGCGTCCGAGGCTGTCCATAAAATTATTCTCTTCGATATGCTCGCCAATTCATAAATCATCAATCTAACGAATCATCAAAACCACCCCTTCCTGCCTTCCATTCAAATACAATCGAAGCGGCATCGAATTAACGATCCTCCTGTCTATCGTCCGAAAACAAAACATGAGAGGTGTGAGAATCTCTTCGGCGATTTCAACGGGCGATCAGATAGAAAACTCCGACGTTTAGGTAGAAAAAACGAGGTTTGACTTAACAGTTTTTTGTGAATACCGCCGACCCGGTCTATTCTTAGGCCGAAGAAGGCGAAGAGAGAGAGAAAGACAGACGTTCGGTGTCTTGTCGAGAGAACCAGCAGCACTGGCCGGGCGGGGGAATGTACAGGGGAGGGCGAGAAGCGAGAAGTTAGTGGCCTTGTACGAACAACTGCAGTCAAGCATCGAGCGGCTAGTGAGTCGGACATGCGACAAGACATCACCACCTCTGCTGTATACAATGGTGTAGCACACATCGAGAGTCATGGGCACGACGGTGGTGTGTGCGTTGCTATTCGGGGCCATCTTCGGCGTACTCTCGGCTTCTCTCAGCAAAACGTTGCGCTACCAGGCGCCCGACGAGTGCAAATGGGTCGTAGTGGACAGCGGCTCCGAGGACGACGTAGCCCTGGTGTGTCGTCTGCGCACCATCAACAGCGAGCTGGAGAACACCAACTTCAGCGTAATACAACCCCAGCACACCGTGCGGTTGAGACTCGAGTGTAGTGACGCGCTATTCTTCCAAAGTTCGTTGAGTGCGGGAAGTTTCAAGCCACTTGTTGAGTTGCGCGAACTCTCTATAGAGTACTGTAAAATCGGTAATTTGTCGGATGGCGCGTTCCGCGGACTGAAAGAACTCCGAAATCTCACCGTTCGGACGCATAACACCGATTGGTCGGCGATGACCTTAGAAGTGTCTCCGAATGCCTTCACGGAGGAGCTCAGACAATTAGAACGTCTCGATTTGGGTGAAAATAACATGTGGAGTTTGCCCGAAGGAGTTCTGTGCCCGCTCTACGCCCTGGAAGTGCTCAATTTGACTAGAAATCGTCTCCGCGAAGTGACAAGTTTTCGATTCACATCAAATCCATCGGAAAGATGCGGTGCTAATCTAAGACTGTTGGACTTATCGCGAAATAATATCGACAGGTTACCGCCTAGTCAATTTTCCGGACTGTCGCGTCTTCAGAAGCTCTACTTGCAAGGTAATGGTCTGAGCTATTTGGCTGATCGCGCTTTGGAAGGACTGACTTCTCTCAACATTCTGAAGCTGTCCGATAATCGTTTGGTTAGTTTACCGCCGGAATTATTCTCAGACACTCGCGAGGTACACGAAATGTACTTACAGAACAATTCGATAAACGTTTTGGCACCCGGATTATTCAGTGAACTGACGCAGCTTCTTGTCCTAGACTTATCCCACAACGAACTAACCGCAGATTGGATTAACACCGCCACTTTCGCAGGACTTGTGCGTCTCGTCGTGCTCGACATTTCCTTCAATAGGATATCAAAATTGGAACAATCCGTCTTCAGAGACTTGTACAGCTTGCAAATACTCCGGATCAACGACAACTTCATAGAAAACATACCCGAGAGCACTTTCTCTGCATTATATAACCTACACACCCTAATCATTTCCAATAATAAACTGATGAGGATAGACAGCGAAACGTTCAGCGGCCTTTACGTACTTTCTCTCCTGTCAATCGACAACAACAAAATATCCTGGATACACTCGGAAGCTCTGAAAAACTGTTCAAGCTTGCAAGACTTGCACTTGAACGGCAATAAACTCATGCAAGTACCGAAAGTTTTGAGTAACGTTCCGCTCCTGAAAACACTCGATCTCGGCGAAAATCACATCGACACAATAACGAACGAAACGTTCGCTGACTTGAAGCAGATGTACGGCCTGCGACTGACCGAAAACAATTTGGGCAACATAACAAAGGGAGTTTTCGATAGAATGACTGCGCTAAAAATACTCAACCTGTCACGAAATAAAATACAAAAGGTAGCGCCTGGCTCCTTTGAAAATAACGTCAACTTGCAAGCCATTCGGCTCGACGGGAACTACCTGACCGACATCGAGGATTTATTCGCTAAATTACCCAGTCTAGTGTGGTTGAATATATCCGACAATCAACTGAAGTGGTTCGATTACGCCTTAATACCCACTGGCTTACAATGGCTAGACATTCATTCGAACCAAATCGAGGAACTCGGTAATTACTTTGAAATCGAATCTACGTTATCGCTGAGCACGTTCGATGCGAGTGCGAACAAACTGACTGAAATTACAGGCAGCGCAATTCCCAACAGCGTCGAGGTGTTGTTTTTGAACGACAATATAATCTCGAAGGTTCAGTCTTACACATTCTTCAAAAAACCCAATCTAACCCGGGTCGACTTGTTTGGAAACAAAATCACTAGCCTCGATCCGAACGCGTTGCGAATATCAGCGGTGCCACCGGAGAAAGAACTCCCAGAATTCTATATCGGAGGCAACCCTTATCAATGCGACTGCACCATGGAGTGGTTGCAGAAAATGAATCTGGGAAACAGAGCTCGCACTCAACCGAAACTCGTAGACTTGGAGAGCATCTATTGCCAGCTTCTATACAACAGAGGTACGACCTACGTACCCCTCGTCGAAGCAGCCCCTTATCAGTTCCTGTGTACGTACGATACTCACTGTTTCGCATTATGTCACTGCTGTGACTTTGACGCTTGCGATTGCGAGATGACCTGTCCGACCAACTGCACCTGTTACCACGACCAGTCGTGGTCTGCCAATGTGGTGGATTGTTCTTCCGGAGGATACGTCAAAAAGCTTCCGGAATTGATACCTATGGATGCTACGCAACTCTATCTCGACGGTAACGATCTGCGGTCATTAAACAGCCATGCATTCATCGGCCGAAAACGACTCAAAATTCTGTTTCTGAACAATTCCAACATCGACCTGATACAGAACAGAACATTCAACGGTTTGAAGGAGCTGGAAGTTTTACATTTGGACGGGAATCGCATCGCCGAGTTACACGGTTTCGAATTCGAAGGGCTTGACAGCCTCATTGAAATCCACCTGCAGCAAAACAGAATAACCGCCATACATAACAATACGTTCGTAGGATTGAGAAAGCTGCGCGTCCTGAGACTGGACCATAACAGGCTGGTAATTTACAATATGTGGAACCTTCCTACGACTCTCATCGAAATGACATTGTCGCACAATCCCTGGTCGTGCGACTGCGAGTTCACCGAACGACTTCGAGAATGGATGCGACGTGGAGATGCTGTGCAGGATGCCTCGTCGGTGAGATGCGTTTTTAACGCAACCGATATCGACTTCTACAGCGTGGACGCATACCTAGACACCGCCGATACCGGTTTCTTCATCACTCAAGAGAACGGAACCTGCACGGGTGTCGCCAACATCGACAACAGCATCAACGGTAATCTGACAGCAACGAAAACTATTATACAACGCCAAATAATACAGGACTACCTTCCGCTTTTAATCATAACGTTAGCGGTGTTCGCGATAATCGTCGTGATAACATTAATCCTGTTCATTTACAGACAAGAAGTGCGCGTCTGGTTCCACTCGAAATTTGGGGTGCGTCTTTTCCAACGGTCGACCGACTCGGACAGAGACGACAGAGAAAAATTGTTCGATGCGTTCGTGAGTTACAGTTCTAAAGACGAGGCGTGGGTGGCTGAAGTACTTGCCCCCGCATTGGAACCCAATTATAAACTGTGTTTACACTACCGAGACTTTCCCGTGGGCGCGTTCATCGCCGACACTATAGTGCAAGCGGTAGAATCCTCCCAAAGGACTATAATGATCTTATCGGAGAACTTTATAAAATCGGAGTGGTGTCGATTCGAATTCAAATCGGCCCATCATCAGGTCTTGCGCGACCGCAGGAAAAGACTCATCGTTGTCCTGCTCGGTGAAGTGCTGCACAAAGACTTGGATCCGGATATCCGTTTGTATCTGAAAACCAACGTGTATTTGCAGTGGGGTGATAAACTCTTTTGGGAAAAACTTCGGTACGCTCTGCCTGACGTGCCTAACAATCAGCGCCACGCAGGCTCTGTAAGGACTCCTCATGTGCACCACCACGTACACCGACACAGTGCCAGGGGCCAAGCCCCCAACCCTCCAGGAGGCGGCAACAACGCTGCGAGGACGGTGGCTATCCACATATGACAATGACTGTTAGTGAAACTAGCAATGTCAGAATTTTTGTGATACTACGTAAAATATAGACTGTAAGTGCAATGTGAGGATGAGATTGTGATATAGTCAAAAAGTTCGGGAAGTGTGCGTGAATGTGAAATCGCCCAGCGTGAATGTTGTCGAGTGTCAACCCGAACTTCAACTCCTGTTTCACTGGCGAGGAGTCTAATTATCTGAATGTAAATACGGACATGTATAGATGAGTATCAAAATTGTATTTGTAAATTTTGTAAATAATTTTTTATAGTTCTCGTATTTATTTTTGTAGGATTTTTCAATTCTTATCTCATATCTTGACTCTCGTAAATTTTACGAATGAGATGAACTCATTTCCTTGTGGAAGCTCTATATTTTTGTAAAGACTTTTTATATTTAATATACCCGATGCCTTTTATCTTGTGAATATTAATAAATCACAATTAGAGATTTTTTCGTGTTTCATTTTGGGTATAAGTATTGAAATTTTATCTTCATTCAGATAGAAAGAAAACATCAAGTGAAATAATAAAATCAGGTTTTCGTCACTTCACTTCATCTAAGAATAATGAAAATATCACATGATAATCTAAACAATTATTATGATTATGATTATTATTATTATACTGGAATGATCTGGAAAAAAAGTTTATAACATTTGACGGAGTTAATAAGTTGAATTCAAGGTAAGTGAAAATTGGATTAAGTAACTCATCCAAAACATAATAAAAAAGTATTTTAGAAGCAAAAGTAATTATGTTTCCCAAGAAGTATATTTAGAATATTATTAATAACCTTGAATAAAATTTGAAAGTGATAGACTTGAGATACTTATGAAGAATTGTTCGAATTAGATAAACAATTTTTATATATATTCATTTTCATTTATTCTTCATTAATACATGAGTGACATTACATTCATGGTAATCAAACTAGCTATTATATATCCTGACACTTTATAGAATATTCACATTCTCCTGAATTCACGTCAACATCGTAATATCCAATTAGATCTTAATATCGATTGATTGTATGGGCAACTAAGAAAAAACTGAGTTTCATTTAATAATACATAAATGTGCCTACATAATCGAAAATTGTTTTTGAAATATTATACGCAAAATTGTTTTTTGTATGGCTTTCTCGTTATAATTCTAATTTATTTTAGCAAATATCGAAAGTATAGGAGGCATTAGAACTTACAAAAAAGTTATATTAATTGAAAATGTCAGTTTCAATATTGATGCCCGTCAAGAAAAATGAATAAGAAAGCTTCATTCATATTGAGTACTATCAGCTTTCGATAATAAAAAACGAAAATTACTTTGATATCGATGATTCTGTGAATTATATTCTATGAACCAAATCAGAATAATTTATTTATGAAACAAATACTGATTACAAAAATTAAAATATTACAAAAAAACATTCAACCCAATAGATTCTGAGGCTGAAATTTGGAAAACCATAGAATAATTAAAATTATTACTGTACCGTTGATTAAAATGGTAATGATTTACTGCAATGATGAAACGAATCTGCAAAAAGTTATCCTGTTGAGGTAGATATGACTCATGTAGTTTAGAGAGAGCTAGTTAAAAAAGAATTTATTCAAGAAAATTAATTATTGAAAAAAACTGTTTTGAAAATGTTTGGCCCATACTAGTGGTATAGAACAAGAAGCATCCAAAATATGAAGAAACAACTTGAGAATGGAAATTGAACTGTTTTACAAAAATTTCATTTTCAGAAAGAAAGAAAAGAAATCTATCTGGAATAAGTCATTTTCATCATTGGATTTGAATAAACATCAACTTCTTACAAGTATTAATTACTCTGTATTGAATGATCTGTAAACTATTTATTTTCATTAAATTAATGTTTTCGGAGTAAAAAAATAATTTCAATCATTCAAATCAACATTAATTGATTTATTACTTTTGTGGTTTTCATTTCATTTTTGTGTCACTGCTACTCTTTTCAAAAAGGTTTTCACCTGAGACTAGTTAGCATTGAATTAAAAATGGTAGAAAGAAAATAATGAAAAACGAACTTGTAAAATTTGGAATTTTGTCATGAACCTGCATATTTGTTTTCTATTTACAAGTCTGTTATCAATTGTGTAAAAATCAATATCAAAATATCCAAAGGAACAACACTTGTCTCATTTTAATTTCACACGGAATTAACAAAATGATGACAAATCTTCAAAGAAAATAAAAACTTCGTTAAATAAAAAAAACATCAGATGGTAACGAACAAATCTTACTAAAAAGACCATTTACGTTATTCTATTCCATCTTTCAACTTTTTACGAAGTTTCGAGTAGTATTCTTTTCATAAATCATATACATACATAGAAAAATAATCAGGTTTTATGCTTTCCTGTGAAGTGCACAATTGATTTTTACATACGATCTCTTACACTATCAGTCGCGTAATGTTATACTAAATTCTGCCAAACTTTAATAAAGTAATAACTGATTGATAAATAATTAAAATTTGTTGATCCCTGAAATTATTTTCTCTAATGGAATTCAGTATCGACTGGAACAGTTATCTCACTCAAACTCTACGTTACTTGCTCTACAACAGGAAATTCAATTGGGCATATTTATACAAAATCTTTTTTGAATAATCCACAATGAAATTGACAATGTCGAAAGTAATGAAGAGACTAAAATTTAAGGCATAGTACTCGGCAAATGTTCTCATAGAAATCTGTTTTCGTTTATTTCATCCAAAAGTAAAATAAAAACAGCAATGTATTTGTGGGTCAGCCCAGCCTGATGAGACCTATGGCGGGTCGGAACAGAGCTGTCTGATGTTGAATCATGGATGCATTATATTTGGAACTTAGTTTTCAGCAACTTATACCTTATAAGATTCGTTTTTATAAATGTATACGACTACGATTAACCGTCTCTTATTGTGCTATGTATTAATCCTTATTATCACTTCTGCTTGTAACATAGACGATTGATTTGTGCCAAAGCTCATATTGATAAATTGATATATAAATAAACTTTATTCTTCCAAATTTTTAGCCTCACTAAATCCCTGTTCAAAAACGTGTAATTGCAATTCACGTAATATTTCTCAACACAATATCGAATATTTTTGTACGAAGTCTTTCACTCGATTCATCTCATGAAATTATACGCATTTATTACCAATAAAATCTTCATTATGACACAAAGGTAGTGTATCTATAAACATTCTTGGAGTAATATTTTCAAAATCTATTAATAAAAACTGTCCAGGATGGGAATTTATTGCAGAACTCATGATTACCATTTTTATGAATTGACTTTATGGCCTTTTTCGGGCTTTACTGAATTATCGCTTCATGGTTTCTTGGTTCAATAGCTGCTTTACGACTGAAAATTGTTTTATGGGAGTTGTTTTTTCAGTTGTGATTGAATATAATTCTATACAATTTATTTTGATTTCCCTGTTAAACCTGACATTAATAATAATTGATACCATATAAATGGAATTTCAATTTCCCACTAATGAACTTTGGACAATGACAAGACGTAATTTCAGAAAATATTTATTTCTGTGATAAATATATTTTTGATTTTCTTCACCTCTATTGGTATGTGAAGAAAACAAACTTCCAAAAAAACTGAAATTATGAATCAAATTGTATAGCAATCCTGTGAATGATATCGGATTCGATTCCATAACGGTTCATTTTGAAATCAATTGCTTTCTTTTTTTCTATGGAAGATTCCCACATTTTTTTTATATGAAGATGGAGAAGTAGAAAGCCAAAATCTTTCTTTCCTTTTGAATTAATATATCAATATATTTGTGAGGATTATGAAAAATGTATCAGAAGTTCTGAAACAAACTTGAAAAGTAATCCGCCAGAATTCTGGTCATACGTACAGTCTAATCAAAAAAAATTCCTGGTAAATTGTTTAACAGTGGTGAAAAACTTTCTTATAGCCAGTCAATTGTCAATTCATTTTCGAATAATCTTAAGAGTGTTTATTCAACAGACTGTAATAATTATAATGAAAGTAATATCCTCAAATTGAATAATTTATTAATCATTGATAAGATATCGGAAGAAAATATACTGAATGCAGCCTCTAAACTCAAAAATAAATTAATATGTGGCCCGCATAATATACCTTGCCAATTTGCCAAAAAACATATTAATATTTTGAAGTGTTATCTACTCATTATCTTCAACGCTATACTTAAAAAAAAGTTCATTCAGGAGAGTGGAAAGTATCTAGGATTTGCCCGGTACACAAATCATTAAATAAATCAGAAATTTCTAACTATCGACCTATTGTACTAATTCTGTATTCTCCAAACGTTTTGAGATAATTTTATCAACTTGATTTATGCACATGTGAGAAATTCGCATCGAATCTCTGCACATTTACTCAATTTACATCCAAATGATAGATGTCACGTTGATGTAATCCATACAGATTTCAGCAAGGCATTCGATAAAGTTTCCCATCAACAATCAAAATTGAAGTTGGATGCATATGGTATTTCTTCAAAAATACAAAATCTATTAAGATCGTATTTGAATCATCGTAGTCTTTATGTCGAGTATGAAGGTAAAATATCGGATGTATTTTTGCACAGTCGGGGGTCCCCCAATGGTCTAATTTGGGACCGCTGTTATTTTCACTTTTTATACATGACATATGCGCTTCGATACAATCAACAAAGCTGATTTTTGCTGATGATTCAAAGCTTTTCAGAGAAATAAAGGATTCGTCTGATTGAATACTGCTTCCGAGGGATTTGAATTCAGTCCAAAAGTGGTGTAATGAGAACAAACTCTTTCTAAATGTTGAAAAGTGTAAAATTATGACTTATGCTCATATATCAAATCCATACCAGTTCAATTATACAATTGATATTATCGACTCACCAAGAGTTAATACTCTCGAACTTTTTCGACAATAAATTTACATTTAATTCGCACATTGAAAATATTGTACTGAGAGCTTCTAAGTCACTGGGATTTGTTATAAGAAACTGCAAATATATTCGTTCGGTTAACTATAGTTTCGTACGTAGTAAACTGGAATATTGTAATTCTGTCTGGAATCCTAATCAAACAAAATACATTGATGCTCTGGAAGGTGTTCAGAAGAAATTCTTCAAGTTTGCCTATTATAAGAATCATGGAAACTATCCGGTTGAAAATCGTGAATACACTTGCCTTCTGAATGAATTCAATTTTATAACATTGAGGAAAAGTCGAGAAATTGCAGAACTAAACTGGTCAATTGACTCACCAACTCTATTGTCCCAAATCAATTTTAATGTACGTCGATATACGTCCAGATCAAATGTCACATTCCACATTGATGTAATCAATTCTCAGCACCATTTCTATAGTCCATTAACATATATGTGCCGAAGTGTCAATGCATGCTCTATGTATTTTTTTCCACCCCGAATCAATTAAGAAATAGTTTGTATGGATTAGTTTTTAGCTGAATATCAAAATGTTCACTTATACTTACATTTATCTAGAAATAGTTACCTGCTCTATTAATGGATACTCCTTTTATTAGGCCTTAGCCTGTTGGATGTAACAATAAATAAATAAATATTCCATTCAATATCTCAAGCAGGGTTTTCCATAAATTAAACCTACTGATGAACGTTCAGTCGAGAAAGTGACAATAAACGGTGAATGGAAGTTCATCATCATTATTGAAGTATTAGAACGCCAAAAAGTTCTGATCTAAGGCTAAATATCTAGAGATGCCTCCTCTGCATAAATGTAACTTCTGTCGCTGAAGTCGAAAAATAACTGAAGAAACTAAATTTAATTGAGAAGTTGTGGACAAAGTTGTCATTAGCTCCACAGGCACCGCTCTTAGAGCGCCTTAAGGATTTTCCTATAGTGCCTGTGTTTTGTCTGTGAAAAAAAGCCTCGTAATCTAGGTAGGCGATGGTAATACCTCCCTAAGCCACCTAGGAAGCATCATAGTTATTTAAGGACCCGTCGGCCATGAAACATAACAGAATCAGCCCAAAATATTTGGTTGTAATCGGATTGAACCAATAACCCTTGAGTTTTTTCAACATCGTAAATGTATTCTGCTATGATACTTATTAGCTACTGCCAATAGTTTGAATAGGTGTGAGCCACAATAAACCATTGTGGGTTGCGGTGGAGGGTCGAATAGATCCACTCACTTCTGACCTAACCTATGTATTATTATCTATCTGATTTGTGAGATAATTGCATTCAGGCTAGACATATTGGAAAATTAAAATATTGTAATTGATATTTATTATGAAGCTAGTCAAGACTAACCAAACTAACACAATTTAACCCAAATTATTAATACAAATTTCATTGAGTTAGGTTCTATTTTTAAATAATTACCTACTTTTATGATAATATTTAGAATACATAGTGATTAAACTTTCCAAAAAATTTCGCTACCATAAACATATCAACAACTGACAGATTATTGGATTGACCTTTTGTAAATCCGTCGTCGGTCATGTTTGTTCGAATTTACATACCTAATAGTAAATAATACTGAATACAGAAAAAACCATAGATTTGCACAAAAATATCACAATAAATAACACAAACTTCGAACCAGCAAACACAAACAATTCAACACAAATTGAATGGCAACTGGCGAAATACAGTTTGACTGGCTGGGCGTTTTTAGTCACGTGACGAAATTTAAATTTTTAGTAAACTTTAATTGTTTTTATAGAACGAATAGCATTGAAAAAATAGTTTTTTTGGTAACAAAGGCTTTATTACAATAATATCTTTTGATTCTCCATGTGATTTTCGTGATTAAATTTTAATGCAAGTTCCCTATTAACCGCTTTTCTCAACTATTCATGAAGCCGGTAGTACCACGTATAATGAAATTGTCGATGCTTGTCCAACAAGAGGTATACCAACAATTTCACGGACAACTACAACTTGGTGTTACAAAAAATAAACCATTTTTCGAAGGATATATATGGAAACAAGGTGTGGGATTTCTTGCATGTTATTTTTATGATCGAATTTTTGCAACTGTATGAAAACCCACATCTCCATTATGTCTTGTTCGTGGCGACATGATAGGATCTGTTGAGCAGAGAAATTATATTGCGAACTGAGAGTAATGGTATTGTTTTATTCCATGAAACAATGAAACAAGTACAAGGGACATATAAAACTGTGAATATAAGAGTTCAGAGTTGAATAACATTGTTGCACGGTATTTGACAGTAGATAGAACTTTCCTATAACAATCCAAAGATCAAATCACATGTTGGGGAGAACATTTATTGTTGTATTTTTCCAAATAATGGTACTCCATTCTTGAACGAAATTGAAGTTTTTTTTATTCCTCTGTCTGCTTTTTTGGCTATTTGAGGTCCATCTATATAATATGACTTTGTCAGTATTCAAATTTCCATTGTACATTCGAACATCGTTTGTATGGAGCCCCTTTTATCAATATCATATAGATAGAAGCAATTCAACGACGATTTTTAAAAGCGCTAAGCCTGAAAACTGATGGCAATTATCCACCAATAGGCACAGATCACTCTGAAATACTACAAAAGCATAACTTTCCCAGTTTCGAAGAAAGGCGTAATGTGTAGTGTTAACCTATAAAATTGTCAGAAGCATATCTATAGTTGAACAACAATAATTTGATATATGCATTCCTAGAATATGTTCCAGACACTCGAGTAATTTTCATATAAAAACTTCCCGCCAAATGTTCTGGAGAATTCTCCGCTGCATGCTATGTGTAAAGTGACAAATTCTATTAGCGATGATCTACATGTATTTAGTTGCAAGTTGTTATATATAAAATCTCACTTTCTGAAATAATTGCTTTGTCACCTATTATGAAATATAAAATGTATATAGGTATGCTTGATATTCATATGAAAAGTTTGTGATGTATTCATTATATTCTGTTAATCCCTGCTCTGTAATTGGGCTTTGTTCTGTAGAATACTGCAAATAAATAAATAAATATTATCTGAAAATTTGGACATGAGAAAGCTGTGTGCAAGATGGGCGCCGCATTAACCCACACTCGAGCAAAAACAGTGTCGTGCAGATGTTTCGATTGAGTGTCAAGCGAAGTTTCACAGCAACAAAGCAGAATTCTTGGGTCATTTCATAACCATGGTTGGTACATGGGTCCATTACTTCACATATGAGACAAAAAGCAAACAAAACAGTGGACCCAACAGAAAGAACCGGCTCCAAAGAAGGCAAAGAGCGTTTCATATGCAGGCAAGGTTATGGCATCGGTTTTTTAGGATGTGCGTGGGATAATTTTCATTGACTATCTTAAAAAAGGTAAAACTATCAACGGGCGAGTATTATACGGAATTATTGCAAAGTTTGAGTGAAGAAATCAAGGAAAAACGGCGGCATCTGACTGAGAAAAAAGTATTGTTTCATCAAGACCATGCACCAGCTCACAAATCCATTATCGCAATAACCAAAATTGACGAACTAAAGTTTTAATTGCTACTTCATGCACTCTTTTCGCCAGTTTTAGCCCCCTCTGATTATTTTCTGTTCCTAAACTTGTTCAACAGTGTTCAAAGATTTTCCAACGATGAAGAAGTGATGATGGTAGTTAATTCCTATTTTGAGGAACAAGACAGTTCTAACTATAAAACGGTATCAAACTTATTGAACGTTGCTGAAAACAGTGTATAGAGCTGCAAGTAGATTATGTTGATGAATAAATACATATTTTTTCCAAACGTTTGTGGTGTCTTTGGTGGCCTGGGAACTTCTGGGACCACCCTCGTAAATGTTTACGCCCTAAGAAGACAAGCAAGCCGCCATACCAGAAGCCCTGGGATTTGCAAGCGCATAACTATAAACTACGTTTCAAAACGTGATGTTTCAGAACGACTGCAAAAATCACTTTTCGCTGCTCGTTACCAACAAAAATGTCGATGTCCTGGCAGACATTCAATCTCAATTTGGAAAGGTGACTTCTTGTCTCCGTAACGGTAGAATCGCGGAAGTAGATAAAATTTCTCGGTACACGGCTCGTGTTCATTCCTTGTACCGTCATCGACTTGCAGACTGATGAGTTCGATATATCGACTCTCAACTAGTGTTGAATTGGCTTGGACATGCACTTGAGAAACTGCGAACCCTAATTTATTTTCTATTCAAGGAAACGTGAATACTACCGGCGATGAGAATTGAGGAAGAGAGAAGGATTAAAATGTAGTCTTGACGAGGCCAGCATACGTGAAAAATATATATTGAATGTCTTGTAATATTTAATTCTCCCACTTTTCATTTTATACTGTTTGCGAGGCAAGCTGAACACAAAGAAATCTTTTTTGTCAATTTCAACTTGTAGATTGTAACATATTAATCATCTGATCTGAAATTTTCTAAGTAGTTTGCAGCAGTGCTCCAAATAAATCATAAGCAGAATGCTGACATTCTTCGAAGTCCATATTTTTCATTTTGATTTTTATTCATATTACGATTCGGGATACAAATTGACGTCTTTTTTTGGCATGAAATTGTTTTTCATAGTGATTAATGTAGAGTGAGGTACAGACAGAGATATCTACTTTTAGTAATGTGATATATTTAGAATATGTGGGTTCGCTCTATGTATATGCCTGAAGAGACAGATGCAACAGGTGGTAGCATTGCCTCGATTTTGAATCTATACCGATTCCATTTGTAAAGGATACTATTTTAGAGTTTGTGTGCCTGGGTTTGCCTTAGAACACAGAGTTGTAATTTAAATGCAAAGTTTTAAGAATCTCTCATCAGGGTGAATTCCAAAAGTACATATAGAATTCAGAAGTTGATTATATAAATCAATAATATTGAATTTGTTAATTTTAACTCATCAGTTTTTTGTATTATAGTTCTGTCAGGTAAAAACAAATACCTAAAAAAACAAAAATTAAATAAAATGGGCAAAACGGGTACATTGAAAAAACCGAAAACTCGACAAAATCGACGAACGTGAAGTACATTGAATATTCAGAAGTTTCATTGTGGTGGCTACTGCCGGAGGCTACCGGAGTCCCGCTTCTCAAGAATCAGAAGAGTCTAGTTGGAGGAGTGTAAATGAAAAACCTTAAGTTTGCTTGATAGCTTCTGGAAATAGGATTTCGATCATCAGTTGTGAGGTTTATTGTATCAAAACATTTCCATACTCTTAAATATTTTGGTTTTCTTACTATTTAAATAATATTCACAAAATTGAAAGACAAATTTTCATTGTTCCATAATTTTTCCGTCGTTTATGCGATTATTTGTACACATTTCAACTTGATTTACATAGGTCAAACCAACAGACTCCTCAAAGATTGAATCACTGCTCACAAAGGTTATATAAAAATAAATAAGATTTGCACTTTAGCATAACACTCCATCAACTTGGAACACATAATTTTATATGATAATGTCAAAATATTAGATCATTCCAATACTTTACGTGAAAAAACTCTTTTAGAAATGACTAACATTTTCAAAGATCCAGTCAGCATGAATTCTAGATAGGACATAGGATATTTCAACATCATCTATATTCACTCTACATAGACAAAATATCAATTTCAGAACCCTCAAGTGACATAGTTCAATTCAAGGTTTTGAATCCGAATTCATTACAGTGTTGTCTTTTTAAGTCGTAATCATTCCGATAATTGAAACTAATCTATTCAAAATTTACTACTATTCTAATCAAAATTATTTCATTTGATGACATGTAATATTTTCATTAACAATTTCATTAACTGAATATGTTTGTAATAATTATAAATAATTCATGTCACCCGCCTAATCATTGCTACATCTGGTGGAAGATATACCAAACTTTGAAATCTTCCTCTAAAGTTGGTTTAGGTATTCACTCTGTGATATTTCTTGAATGAGAATTTATTGTTCCATGTGCACTTTATTACATTTCACATTACACATTTCACGTTGACATGACAACTGGCAATTGACCTGGGAATGTTCTCCAAGGCAGTTGAGAGAATGTTTTTGAAAATTTCATGACAATTCATTCACTTTCATATTACTCACTCATCCAGTGTTTTCAATAATATGGAATATCTTTTCATGCGATTCAATTTCGAAGTGTGTTCATTTTCATTTTATTCAGTAATGTATCACGAGAAACCAAATTTATCTACAAGCTTCACATTTTAAACCTCAACTTTCGTAGGTACTGATTTACTGGCTGTATTTATACGCCTGGTTGTTATAAATCAATCCTTGAAGAAAATAACGCCGGCCGCCACTGGTAGCCATAAACCACCTGTGACGTGCCTAAGAGCGCGCTCATTCCGAAGGAAGTTTCGCGAATTTTCGATGTTCGTCGGCATTCTAGATATGACGAGAATACCGTAACCGTCACTTCGATGGAATTTCAGGGAACATTCCACCACCTTCGATTGCCAAATATAAGCGCCAACCACTCGTCTATCAAGACAGTCAGTAAAAGTGACAGTACGGTACGCGAAGCGATCTATAAGGCGATCGACATTCGAATAATAGTTGAAGTTTTACTTGAAGTGTTTTGTTATATTGATAGTGAAATAAAGTTGTGTTTGATAATTGTTCAGTGTAGTCAGTTATTGAGAACCCACAGGAAAAAACGTAACATTATTATACCACAGACTAGAAGGAGAGCCTATTGAAGTCCCAAAAGTTAGAACAGAAAAAAGTACCTTCACATATGGTATCACATGCTGTTATCCCAGGTGTACATCCGTTCTTCTTTGATATTGTCACGACGTTTCGGCAAGATCATACTTGTCATATTCATGTGCTCTGCTTGTTATCTAAGTTCAGCTATCAAGAGGAGCACATGAATATGTCGAGTGCAATTTTGCCGAAACGTCATGTCAATGACAAAGAGTTACAACAAAAAATGTTTGTGAGAATTACAAAAAACTTCTGTGAAGTTTTTACTCTTCTATTTTTTACCAACAACTCCACTTCCTTAATATCATTTATACAGGGCGTTCCAACGAAAACTTGACCTCCCCTATAAGTCAGAAACGGACTTGTAATCGAAAATTTCAAAGAACACGTCAATTGTTATTTCTAAGGGGACTAATTCTCACATGAAAATCACACCCGAAACTTCACCCCCCTGCGGTCAGCAACTCCCCCCCAATTAATTTCAATGGCATGGGGGGGTCGAGTGATACATTATTTGAAAGGTATTGGGTCCCTCTATTACTTCTGTATTTTGTTTCGAAACTGGTTAGATCGTTAT
>WOGR01000558.1:0-24450 GCA_015342045.1 Leptinotarsa lineolata | reverse complement strand
ACCAAAGGCCTCAGGTGTTGGTGGCATCCCTGCTTATGAAGTTTTTTTTGTTTTACTCTTTTGATTCGAACGAAACATGATTCAAATTTCACAATTTCAATGAATACGAGACTTCAATGACATATCTTGCCTAGAAAATACCCACATTGGCCTGTTACCAGAAAAAAAATACACCTTCAGAAATTAGTCTTTGTTGTTGCAAAATTCATCTAGTTTTCTCATTTGATTGTTAAACTGATTCGGATTTAAAAGTGTATGGACGTTAGAATAAACGTGTTTCTCTTTATTCCAATTGAGCGTTTAATACTAATAAAAACTTGAGCATTCATATTGAAAATAACAAAAACAAGATTTTGGTGTCAGATAGATCAGGAGTGCATGAATTGTCTTATGGTTCATCTCCGATGTTTTACATAGCTCAAACTGGTAGAAAATTCATAGCACACATATAAGAACATATAATCAGTTTCCAGAATGGAAAAATGTATTATTCATTTCTAAAAGATAGGTTTCAAATTTGACTTTTTGGAAAGTATGGAAATCAATAAGTACAAAAATCCCAGATATCTAATAAACGATCAAATAAAGTTGAAAAGCTCCACGTTACCTAATATGTTCTTACCATATGATCATTTGTATCGCCCTTAAATGAATAATATGTAATATTTATTAATTTATTGACTTATTTTGGACATAATTTTCACCATTGTAATTCACCTTTATTTACCTGGTTTTGGTAGTTAATGAAATGTTCGTATCCGCTCGTTTAAGGTAGTTAGAACTAGATTAGAATTAAATATCGGAACGTGGACTCTTGTTATTTTTTTGTAATATAAGATAGTTCAATTCTAAAAGTAGTTGAGTCATAGTTGAATGAGAAAGTTATTGTTTAGCGAAACACGTGTAAACGTTCCGTGGTGAAAATCGAAACAAATATCATTGGTGGGTTTCGAAAAATTCTACTAAAGCGAAAATTATCTCCTGGCCTAACGCGACGCACAACACACAACGACATATCTCTTTCCGGTAGATAGCCCATCCAAAAAGGCTCTAACCGTATCATTTCCCATATCGTTCCGGTCCGAGAGAGGAGATCAAACTTTTTAAAAAATTCACAATAAAACATAATTCCGGCGCAGCATACGTCAAAAATTTATTGCCCCCTTCATTCTTGTGACAAAAACGCCCGAGAAATATATACGGAAAGAGACGGGATTTATGGGAAGAGATACAGAAAATGGGACACAAAGGATATGTATAGGTACTTTGCCGATTTGGGTTTTTGCAAGTTTTATGTATCCAGAGTGCTGGCGTGCGGTAGCAGATAAGGGGGCTGCATCCGGAGCGGAATTTATGTGATATGTTTTGGCAGTTTACTTTCGAAAATTTCATGTGATGATCAATAACTTTTGTATATAAATCAAGACTGTATTAGTATATCATGTTTCTTGACTCCTAAGTCACCATGTACACAATTACACCATTACACCACTAATATACGCGAATATTTCAATACCAACAACGATAGGAAAAGCAAATCCTCTCTTAGATTTTTATTAACAAATTTTTCACAAAATCAGATAAATTTCAAAATATATTGATGGAAATTTTTTCTGAAACATATTTTAGCAATACATTGAAAAATTTCATGAAAAATATGTAGAAAACCCATTTAAGTTCATCTAAGAACTTGTCTTTGAGTAACTCTACCGATGCTGTGGAATTTCTCTCATTTTTTATTCGTTTTATTCTACTAAATACCTGATGTTTCAAACAAAAATGGTTGAAAATAAAATAGGAGTGAATGCATTGTGAAAATGTATAACATGTAAACAAAAAATGGCATGTGGAAATTAATATCAATCCTTTGTGAGGAAAAAGTGACGAATTTATTGGAACTATTCATTCCTCACCCCAAGGCTCATACAAGCTAATAAGCCTGATTTAGTCTTCCTCTACCATCCGACGAAGCTCGAAAGCTATACAAGTGGCCCGCGCATCCCTTTGAAGGTCTCTGCGCCCCCCCTTGGAGGGCGCGCCCCACAGTTTGAAAACCCCTGTATTAGACAATGGAGGTCCGAACTAGTATAACATTTCTACAAAATCATATATCTCTTGCCAGTTCTTCAGTCATAAATGCACATCATGTGTTAAAAATGTACTGTTTGTCAAGAAGTAAGGTGTAGAACTTCAATAATTAATGTAGAACTTCGATAATTGATGTAGAACTCATCAGTAATAATAACTAGTAGTAAATAAGCAACAAGAGTTCTGGCGCAAATCGGGTGATTTTTACATGTAAATTCCCATAAGGAAATCTAAGGTCAATTCTGCACTTTTTCATACCTCGAAACGGATCCTTGGGGAACACCGCTACGTCGCCGGCCTATAGTTGAATAAAAAAAGTCTCCCCGCAGATGGGCTTGAACCCAGGACCTATAATTTCAAAGCAAATGCTCTAACCACTGAGCTATTGTGTCTTAATATTTTGTGAGAGATATTTTGTATGGATGTAGTGCTGATTAAGATCCATCAGCAATTATCGATGAATGGGGAAGAGCGTTGTTCGATTAATTTACTTGCTGAGGTGAATCGAAAAAGGGCAATTAATCGCAACAAGCCGGCGGAGTAACATCGAATATGTCACTTTTTATTTTCGAGTTTTATTTCTGGATTACCAACACCCCTTGTTGAATTATCTCACGGAGCTGAATTCTCTCAGGGAGCTGTAAGCTCGTTTTGCTCTCAAATAGAAGTAGAATAATTTTAAGTGGGGAATATTTTTGATGGAGGCGCCGGGCAGCAATCCTTTAAATTTGCAAGAAATATCAATTCTGGACTTTAATGAAATGAGCATATCAGTGTTTCTTAATATGTTTGGGGTTCCACTATCTGAAAAATAAACGATGGTGAATCAATAGAGAATAATTTGAAGTATGAAGGGCAAACTGAAAAGTTCACCCTGAAAAGTTACTGCGTAATATAAACTACTGAAATCAGTTATAATTGCCATATTTACAAATTGTGTGTACAAATTGAATAATTTAAAAAAAATTTTATACATTTTCAAGTTAGTTAAAGTTTCGTTAAGAAAAATAAAAAACTTATAATCAACTTATTTATTTTCTCTAACACGTCAGCACAAATTCTTTTGTTTTTATCTGAGATGTTTTTACAAGTGGATTTATTTGATTTCGAGAATGAAGTATTATTTTCTGAAACGTTAACCGTATATTTAATTTTTTTTTTTTATTAATCAATTTGTAGACAAAATTCGTGAATACGACAAGTTTCGGACTAATTGGACTCCTCAGTGGTTTATACTATACATAATCTTTTCATTACACTTCAGCAGATTCTCTATTGATGTAGCTTTGTATATTCTTCAGATTGTTTCTTGATGTTTTCTGGGTTTTTAACCTTCCACAATCTGAAAAATAAATGAATGTAGATCAACATAGAATCTATCCTCAAGTGTAATGAAGTGCAAATTAAAAAGTTCACGCCAAAAAGTAACAGCGTAATATAAACCGAAAAGTCTGATTACTCAGTAACTTCTCATAACAAGTGTGTCGTATATTGGTTTGTTTATTATTAACCTTCGCATACAAAAACAGTTCCTTTTTTGTACCTTTTTGTAGACCTGCGACAAGCAGAATATTGTGGCAGTAGATGAATGGAGTTAGACATGAAGCCGTTTAAAATAACGTAGCTGTCTTATAATTTCCACACCTTAGCTTTCAACTGAAAACTTCAAAGACATACCAAAGTGTTACTTGAACAAATCGAAATATGAATTGAAAGAGTTCTATTTTCTTTGGAGAGATTTTTTGTGTCAAGATGGGAGTAGTAGAAAGCCAAAAAATTTCTTTGCCAAAAATTGAAATATATTATTGGAAAAATAAAAGTTAATACGTTTCAGCTAAAGTATTTTTCAAAAAAATAGAATGTTTTGTTAATCAGTAATTTGTCATATTTAATAATTTTGACCATCAAAGAAAAAGCTGAAAAATTATACAGATATTTATCTTGACATTTCGGTGACTAAAATCTGCTTTGTCGTCAGAATTGGAAAAAATCTAATTATACTTGCAGTTCCTTTGCATTTAAGTAACACTTTATTATGAGACTTTCAGTGAAAATCAACTGGTTTTGAAGACTGTCCATTGCTGCTGTATAAAAAGACTATCACAAACGAATATGAGGCATTGAGCCAAAGAAGAGAAGTCCGTATGATAGATTTTTATTCGATCGCATTACGATTAAATGATAAGAAAACATTAAAGCTAAAATTGAATATTAAATATATTTCACACTACGGATACCACATTGAAAATCCGGTTATAAAAGTTTCTTCAAACATATCAATATATCTATATGTAGAAAATAAAAGTATAATGCATGTACATGACAAAAATAATGGGGTAATCTTCGATTTCATTTTTGAACACAGTGAATTTCAATTCGGTGTTATCAGGTGGAGGTTTGTTGAATAATTTAACATCCTTAGAATTTGTCATAGACATTTCAAGTCTTTCGGAAATGTCCCGCATTTCTAATATGATATAAGTAAACAAATAATTCGTTCAATACAAACTATCAAATAAATTTAAATTATTCATCCGTAAGCTCACAACATTTACCTAAAATGATTGTGACAAAATAAACGTTTTTTTCTTTTATGCAAACTTATGCATCAAGATATTCAAAAACCATATCATATCACCCAAACAGAAGCCTGTGATGTGATTTTTCACCTGATCAGTAATTTTGCATTCAACCCCGTATGGGAATTGATTTGAAATACCCGGAGAGAGAGAAAAAAAAGAGAGATGAGGGCGGTTAATTTTTACTGAGAAAAATCACTGTAAATTGTTGAAAAATGGCTTTGCCAGTTTTTGGAATTGTCTGTAATTCTAAAAGTTCTTGATATCTTTAACAAAAGTGAACTCTATATTTCATTTGGTCTTTTCTATTTTTCACAACTACGAATATTTATAATATAACACGTTGGAACAACTAGGCAATACTCACATAAAAAATCATGGTTACGACATGCTTACGCGTGCTGGAAACTTTTCACGTCTTCTAAACTGATACTATAGAGAAAATATTTGATTTTTTGTATATTTGTTCATTTCAATTGGTTCATTCAATTTCATTTTCAAAATTGCAAGAATGTAACCCCGAAGTATCAAAAAATTTTTCCGCTGAAGCCAATTATTCTAGGAACAGCCAACATTTTTTTCAAACAATGGTCCACTTTTCTAATAATCAATCCTTTTCGTGAAAATCTTCACTGCGAAAACCACATCCAATCCATTACCTTCACCACTATGATTGGGGGTTGAATCCTCGAAATCGCCACGCACCTCCCATCAGCACCCTCCCCATACCGGTCTCTCGAGTCGCCGAAAACGTACTCGATATCGCCTAACAAAACCCCATTATGCAAATCTCGAATCGTGATCGGTATACTATTAAAAACATATGGGCGCACGATGCTATTCTTTTTTAGTTACCTACCGAAGAAGCACTCTCTGCGGGGCGGCTAGGAAAACCGCCGCCACCGTACAGCCGACCGCCTCCGGTGGAGTCCGGCGTGAGGGCTGTATTTAGGCGAGATGTGCTCCCGTTAATAGTGTAGGCTCAAAAAATATTCCCTCTTCAATTCAAGCGATATTCTTATATTGATATAATTTAATTTTTTTCAAGTACTTTACTTCCTCTTCTCTTCTTCGTTTTTTCTCACTGTATCACTCATTTTTTTAAGTGTTACCTCAATTTCAGCTGATAGTTTCATTTACCATCAGGGCATATCAATTTTCATGAATTTTTGGCGTAGATGTAGGAACAGAAGTGGATACATCCAAGACTGAACCAATTATAGCCATTTATCCACTTTGTATGAAATATAATATTAAATTGTTTTATTTCTGGATGACAAACATATGATTATTATCATTAAAAATTATAAGGTACTATTACTCTTAGAAGGACCCGCCCCATAGTTGAATTTGCAACAAGAAAATTACACGGGACAAATATTTCATCACTTATTTGTCATAGGTTTTTTGTTTTAATTTTTCTGGAGTTCACACTTGAAATAATAATAATGATTATTGAAATAATAATGGGACTAGATTAAGCATATAAAGTCGTCAGGAGTTCGGATCCCCTTCTTTGCATGTTCCGCGACCATGAAAGAACTGAAATTGGATAATTTCTCTTCAGGTCAGCTGCCCGAGCAGCTGGTGAACTCGGTTAAGTTTTCGACACTGAACGAGGTGATCACAACTCTGTCTCCGAGTTAGAACCCGTTCAGCCCATATAAAAGCCTCCTGCGACAACACAAGGATAAGCCAATTCATGGCTTATCAACATTGAAGACCTTGTCTTATCATAGCGCCTGGCCTTCGCTTTCCTCAGGTCGAGTGGGCTGAATTCGGAATATGAGGGGTTCATCATGCCTACCAGGATGGTGTCTTCAACACCTCAGTCTACCGCAGTCGCGTGATGGGAATAGAGCTTCCTGACACAAGGTGTAGGGCCTCCCGCGAGGCGTCTGAGATCCTAATGCACCTGCTGTTAGCATGCCCAGCATATGCTCTCTCAGCCTATATCTATCGACACAACGCGATAGATATAGTGCTTTATTAACATATACAGAACTTTTACGGTATTGGCGAGACATCGGCGTTACCCCATGCTCGGGGGGATATTTAATCCGTTATGGGGAACGAGAAGTGCCAAATTTATTGGAACTAATCGTTTCCCACGCTCGGGCTCATACAGGCTGATAAGCCTGATGTAGCCTTTCTGAACCACCAGATATTTGTCGTGGAGTTTTCATCTCCTGGCGAGACGAATATCATCCCAAAAGAGTAGGAAAATGGATAAAATATCGCAGACTCTATCCAGACCACTCTGTCAAGATGGTTGTTTTGATTATTGGAGGCCTTGGTGGAATGATTCACTTTCTACTATCGAATCTCTGCCTAAGTGCTTGCCTAACTAAGGTAGAAATCTTAGCCTGACGAATGCAGAAGACCTTAACAACTTTGGTTCACAGCATTTAATCAGGGCAAACGGTTCTTGGACCCAATAATCATTTACCCCATGTTGTGTGGAGTAGTCGTTGGTTGATAATGCTGGCACGCCCTCCTCAATGTATCATGTCTTCGAGGGATAGGGCCTGACCATCGCAAACTTAGGTTAAAAAATGTGTCTTCAGAATATCCATTACTTATACACTTATTATGAAGGAGGCGACATTCAACTTCTTTCATGATTTTTGCACCAATTGACTAAAAATTCTATATTTATAATGAATAGAAATGGACTGTCCATTAGCCAAAATCGAAGGCATGCTCTATAAAAAATTATCAATGACCATGCGATGCGAGCATGAACAAAGCGCACACACTACCCTGTAGCAATTATATTTATTTTCATTTTCACTTGTATTATTTATATTGAAACAAAAAACTATTTTACAGATATTCTAAAAAATTAGAGTCCCCGTATTGAAGGGCACAAATTTTTCAAATTTGACAAGAGCACAGAAAGTCTTTGCTACGGTCCTGCTCGAGGTGCCGGCTGCGGTGAATTGCGAACCAAAAATCACGACGGATTTTATTATTGGTCTTTTAGTAGGTGTTATCGCTCCTGGATAATGACGGTTCAAATTCTGGCGACGGTTCGCAGAAAAATTTGCAGCGGCTGTCGGTAATATTGGAATCATGTTTTTGCGTTTTCTGAAACCATTTTTGATGCAGCGCTTTAAAATCTCTATGTTCCAAAAAAGGCATCGTACATGTAATAAAATACAAATAACACGATGTCTTCTGCTTTACTAAGGCCAACGTCAAGGCCAATTCCGTCAAAACAGAAAAACGCTTCCGTTATTCGAACATGAATTAGAGAAGGTTGCAATAAGCAGGTATTACCTGACTGCTACTGACTTGATGATCTGATTCAATTCATTTTTTATTAGCAAGATTACGATCAGTTACTCAAGCTATTCCTGCAACTCAATCTAAACTGGAGATTAGGATAACGGATCGACAACCTCTTGATCACGCATTCAACTGTATTTATTTGAACTTGCTTTAGAAAAAAAAAATGACAATAAGAACTGTCTGATTTATGTGGTCCCTTTCAATGTTTGCGTCAGTAGTGAAGTCACTATCATCACGTACATTGTCTCTTCAGCGAAATATAGGTGAAAACACCTCATCCTTGCCTCTCATGTGAACCTACGACTCACCAGACGGAAAAACAACGACTAACCCAGCTGATGCCGCCCAGGAAGCTGAAGTAAAACCATCAGTCACCGGGACGACCACCGATGGACCGATTTCGGACTAAAAGCTTCTCGTCAGTAACGGAAAGGTAATTTCTGATGGAGTGTACCGTCTGAATATCTCGAACAAACCGACCGACACGATCATCTTCGTCTCAGACAGGTGTGGAGCCTAGCTCCCTTACCCTTTCAACTGTCCGTTGTCAGAAGGACAAATGGGGATGTGGACTGAGATGGGGGGTTAGTGACGGCAAGAAGGTCCTAACGGACATCTGTGCCGCCTTTCACGATGTTACCCCTACCTGGCTGGGGTGGGAGGGATGAAAAAATTATTCACCCTTCAACGGAGGGTATGAGGGCCTCATTCGACAGAGTGTCTGGGCTTTCTAAATCGAGAGGGGTCGTCTACAGCATAATCTATAGCTTCCCTAACTAACGGATTGGCAGAATAGATTGTACTTTTGCTTAGCTACAAATGGTGGACATTTTGAACACCCAATAAGGTAAGGTACATTTATTCGATTGCAATAGCTATTATTTTTTTTAATTATTTTTTTTTGCCATTTGAAATTATTAGGGGGGGGGAAGCTAGGTGTAAGGGAGTTAAACTTAAAATAGCATTGGCACTGGTTTTAATCTTTCCCCTCTATATCTAAATTGACGTGTTTTTTGCCTACGGCAAATTCTACCTGCTAAACGAAGTACTAGTGGTGGAAAGTTTTGAAATGAAGGCACATATCAAAAGCTTAAATGAATTTCAATCAGTCGGGAAGACAGTCGACAACCGGTTTCAGAGTACTAGGTCCTCTTCAGTATCAGCTGCTTCTTCTGGATATCCAGAGAGTTCACTCCATCAGGAATGACCTACCTACCAATGACAAGGAGCTATTACTCCGAAACCGATCTGTCGGTGGTCACCCCGACTGAATGGAGTTGATTTCAGCTTTTGATATATAAGACATGATTCGCAAATGAACTTCCAAACGAGGATATTGCACAGGTGTAGGTGTACCTACCTGCCACACTTACCAACAAAATCAGGGGTCTCATAAAAGGGAAAAGGGTTTGATGATTTCAGTAGAACACGGGCATATCATATGTACCTCTTCGAAATATATCATATATATTCTTGTACTTACGTCAGATATACATCCATTGAATCCAGAATATACTTTGACGCCGTCATTAACTCTGATGCGATGCTTATCGTAACCTCCGACGTAAAGGGGTGTTTGCAGGTTGAGACTTTTGTAGTTTCTTGCCAATCGTTCTCTCGCAGGAGTTTTTCCGTCCACCGTTAGACTGCCATCGCCCAGTGACCTGGTGGCGGTGAAAATGTGCCAGTGGCCAGGTTGCAAATCGTCTTCAGATCTTATAACTGTTGCTCCTACAAAGGGTTGCGCATTTCATTTACCACACGATAATGATATACATGATCATAATTTCAAACATATATTTCAAGTTACTGGTATTCATTTTGTAGATATGCGAGCTTCAGCAAGAATTTCATTCATCACTGAAGTTAGTTTGGACTCGTCCGAAACAATGCAAATTCAGAATTTATTCAGAGCTCCGTATTATCGCTTTCAAAGTTGGAGATACACTGGTGTGCGCAGATTTCATTTCTGACAGATTGGAAAGGCGAGAGTCACCTCATACCAATCGCGTGGAGGTTGTTCAGCCTGTACGATCTGCTCAGACGGTCTGAACATTCTCGCTCACTGGTGATTTATTGAGATGATTTTCAAGGTACTGAAGGGCATAGGAAACGCTTCGATTATAACCCAACTTCTGTACTTGCAGGCCTCAGATCATGAGGCAAATTAATTTTACAAACATGGCAAAGTAAGGATTATTGATGGCACAGGAAATGCTACGAAGATGACTTCCTGTGTACTGGCAGGCATCAGTTTATGGGGGAACTGAATTTCACAAACATGAAAAAGGAAAGGGTACGGAAGATCAAAAAATTTTGAAATCCAGCTTCATGAGAAACCAGTACGGTGGAAAATCACGAACCTTCTCAGAATATTGACCAGCCTATCAGCTTGTACGATATTGGCCTTTCATAAACATATCCTGCATACACAAGCGCTCCAGTGTATCTAATATCTTGGAAATGATCAAATAGACTTCCAGAGATGTCAGCCAGTCTCGCCGGAGAAATATCAGAAAAATCGTGTCACAATTATCTATATTGTTTACATATTCACCACGTTCGACTTCATTAAATCTTTTAGGATATATTTTTTACCGTTTCCTGAATCGAATCTGAACTCCAAATGCCTGTCGCGTACAGCCAAACTTATAAAGTCGCCATGGCCTTCGTCCGTTTCACCGCAGTAAAGCAAAATACCATCTTCCAAATTGTTTGGTTTGATTTTCATGGTGATTTTCAATCTCCTGGCAGGTCTAGGCGTTTGGTAAGCGATGTAAGCATCATTTTGGAATGCTGGCTCGTTGATTGTTACCATTCTTTCGCATCTGCGTCCTACGTGCCCAAGAGGGCACTGGCATTCGAAACTGTTCTCGTTGTCGATGCATCTTCCTACTCCACAAGCGTCTGAAAGATAGAATCAGTTTTACATGAATTCGGTCGTACGGCCAGAAACGACAAAAATTTTGTTCAGATAGGATATATCCAACAAGCACTTTTCCTGATCAGCAGAAATGCAATATCACCAACCTATCGCTTATACTAGCTAATGAGCCCTATCCTCAGGCTCATCAGCTTATATGAGCCTGAGGGTAGTTCCAATAGTTCCAATGAATTCGGCAGTTCCCATTCCCACAATATTTCCAGTACTTACATGGTGAACAAGCCTCTCCTTTCAACTTATTACAGGTAGGACCACTGAACCCTGCTGGACAAATACACGTATACCCTTCTTTAGATAAAGCCTCCTGGCAAGCTCCTTTATTCTCGCATTTATTTTCGCTGCAAGTTTCGCAGGTCGTAACTCCTGTTTTGTTCAAGGATTCTCGAAGGACATCAACGAAAGCATGCCCGATTTTCAACCTGCTGATGCAACCTGAAAATAATTATGAGAATTTATTATGATTAGGAAGCAATGATGAGAATATTCAAACACTCTTATCAATGATTATTTTGTCAGCGTTTCGTCGACTTCTTTTGACTATTTCCACCTTTCACAATCTGAAAGAATCAAAATATTGTTGAAAATATGTTGAATATGTCTTTGCTACTCACAGTGATCTGAATGCTTTCCAAATTATCAGTATTAACACAATAAGAACCGACAAAAACGAATTGCAATACAGCTAAAATATATATAGAAAAGTGTCATTGATGAAATCTGTTTTGAAAGAGAACGCTTATCAAGATTCGTTCATAGTCAGTAGAAAATGAATAGTCAATTAAAAACCAAATGACCCAACAAACAGCATTTAACGGTCTTTGTCTTTTGAGGAAATCGTTACCAACTTCCAGTAACGACCTTAGGTCACGTAGGGCTCAACGACTCGAAGAAAAATAAAGTCGTGAAAGTTAATTGCGTCGACATTCAAGAACCTATGCTACTAACTTTCCTTAAGGGCCGAATAGATATTGTCAAAGTTGTCCCATGAGAAGATACGATTTATTTTCTGAGAGTTCAGAGCGTCATAGACGAGACTGAATAACCGTCGTTAATTTAACGGTGTGATAAAAATCGAAAACGCCTTTCATTTCTAAACTGAGAAATATATGTATGAAATCCGAAATGGCCCTTGCGGTGACATCTGTATGTCAGTGGCAGAATCACGGCATTGGACTGCTAAGTTAGTAATTCTTGCCAACTTATTCACCGGTTTTGAAGAGGGAGCCAAGGGTGCGAATCGAGGAAGTAATTCAGAGCTATTCGATTGGACACAAGTCCTCTGGAAGAAATCGAATTTCACCTCCTCAAGAGAATTTAGTTGAAAAAAATCCCGAAAAAACTAGGGAGTCGTGCGCAGAGATTTGATCGGTTCCGTCGAATTTCCTAAAAAGTTAGGAAATTCATGATAAGTATTTTGTATGAACAGAAATATTGAAATATTTCAAGTCACTGTTCCGAAAAGTGTTTTTGGTTTGATTTATTCGCGGTTTGATTAAGCATAGTTGCGTGAGGGAACACTGTCGAGTTCCTGGTTGTAGTTTGGGATAGGTTTTGGGAAATATTGGCTTTTGCCGCAGATCTCAGAAAAGTCCATCTCGTATCTTGAAACATTTTTATCTATATTGTATATATTTTTGCATGCGTGTGTATCTTTATATTTTTTTTCCAATTGGCACCTGAGGTTTTATTGAAAGTTTTCATATATCTGCGAAACGGATTGCCTTTTTGCATGATTAGGATTATAGTGCGCGTTATACAGGGAGGAGCGATTGAGTGAGTCCCTTGATAGTGTGGTTCATTTTGTTTTCAGTTTGTATGTTTACATATTTCTTTGTCGATTAAATTGTCCAAATTTTAGATAAGGTTTACTGAAACAGATTCAAGCTACCGTCATCATTTTGTTGATACGTAGTTTACCAATTGTTAATACGATTACTCCACCTACTTTATATTTCTCAATAATGTTGGTTTGTGGAAACTCTGTCAATATTATTTCATTCCCCTCAAACCCATAAAAAAATCCATGCAATTGTGAAACGGTGGTAGCACACAGCCTCTACGGACATAACTGGTGACAAAACTAACCCGTCCCGCTCGGAGGAAATATAAAGGTAAGGGTTTCATCTATTGACAAAACTATTTAAATCTCAATCCGTGTGATCAGAACGGATTTCAAACTTTCTGATCTGGTGGCAGCAATTTCCGCGCTACCAAATTTGAATATGAAAATAAATCCCTTCGGCTGAACAATCCCATAAACAGGGCGGTGTATTTTAGGGTGCCAAAATAATTAATCTATTAAGATAATTATAAATCATTAAAAGTTGAAAAGGGAATTGTTTTAGACCCGATGGTATTTTATTACAATCGAAACCTCTCACAACTAACGTTATACCTCATATTCCAGGACTGTCTGAAGACAGAACCGAAGAAAGTCCAAAAAATTGCATTTATAAGATACCAAATTGATGTCAGTCAAATACAATGATAGATTTCTCATTTCAAAACTCCTTTGACATCTGTCGAGGACGTTTGAAAATGAAGCGAACCATCAAAGAAGGAACGGCAAGTAATAGTAGATTTTTGCAAATCTGAAGACGGGGGCAAATTTCAGTTAGCTCTTTTGACAGGCAACATTATTAGGAGTCGTGGGTGTCAGGTTTTTGCGACAGTATACACCTGCACCAATCACAAATGTAATTCAACAAGTTCATTCGAAGAAATTTACATACCTACAAATCCGACATACGGAGAGTAAATAAAAACTTCCGGAGAAATATTAGTGATACTAGGTACACCTCCCAAGAACAAGTGCTCCACCAAATCGAGTCCAATATATTTTCCTTCAGCTACAGCAATGAAAGGTCCTTCTCCGTCGACATACATGGTGACCTTCTTCCTGTTTCTGGATATCTTCACGGTATGCCATTCACCGTTGGTGATAGGATGTTCCGCTCTCAAAATAGTTGTGCTGTGTCCCAAGTTGAACTTGAACTCAGGCACAGAGTTGACCAGAGATAACGAGATGAAGTCTCCGCCAATGTCGTTTCCTTTCTGACCGTTGTACAGGATGAGGCCGTTGCCGTTTTCTGGTTTGAATGAGATTTCGAAGTTGAATTGCATGTAGGAATCGTCCAAGGTGGGGAGCGTGATGTAGCTGTTGGGTGCTTGCGTTAGGTATGGTACGATGCCTGTGACGACTAGGATGATCGGTACGTCTATGTTGCGCAAGCCTCCGCTAGCCGAACATGTGTAGGTGCCTGCGTCGCTACTACCAACGTCGTTTAGTTGGATTTCTCTCTGCAATTGAACAGAAAAAGTCACTGAGATGATGTGAAAGGCTCATGTGAGGATGAGTGTTACTTTGGAGGCGGGTTCTACAACCAAAGTTTATTAACTCTACAACTACAACGATAGACATTATCAAAGAGGGTGTGATACATACGCTGTAAATATCAACGGAAGAGGGCAGATTTCCACCTTGCTTACTCCATTGATAAGTAATCGGCTCTTGTAGATCTGTGTTGCATTCCAAAACGACAGTAGATCCTCTTGGTGCGGTTTTGATTTCTAGTGGTGGTTCGTCCTTGACGTTATCTGAAAAATTCAGAAATGTTGACTGATTCTTCATCAAGATCAAATGAATAGTTTCATGTATATATGTTACCGAGAATCTTCTCAACTTAGTGTGTAATACGATTATTGTAATGGCGAAAATAGTCTTACCAACAACATTGAGAGTGTAATCCTTGTGATGGACTCCCTGCCGACCAGTTGCTTCACATCTGTAAACTCCTGCGTTTTCGGGCCTCAAGTTAACTATTCTCAAGTTTCCTCCGATACTTTCCACATTATCGGACAAGTAGCCAGAGAGTTTGGACCAAACCGTTATAGCACCTCTTTCCGAGGATTGGCAAACAACGTCGATGTTTTCTCCTACATATCGGTCCATTTCAGGTGGTGAGATATAAAGAGTTGGTTCTTGTGTGGAGGGATTTGTGGGGTCTGGGCCTGGAATTTTAAAGAGGATCACTTAGAAGAGTGTGGAGAAAATAGAATGGAAGTGATAGAAGCGAAAGAGTAGTGGAAGAATGCTGACATCTCTCCTATGATATTCCTAACTTCTGCTGTACTTAGTTACTTGGTTGATCATTGGTGCAATTTTCTAAAAAGGATTGTTTTGAGGTTGTTTGGGTATGTACCTTCTAACTATGTGTTGATGAAAAAGAAACAGTTATCGAAAGGTTATAAGATGACCATTTGTCAATGATGTGTTGACGGTTTTGATATTCCTCCAAAACGTTACATATTTGTCAAATAAAATTTTAGAATATCAAGGACAGTTTCAGGTTCCTCAGGATATACACATACACAGAATGGAAGAATATGATTATTCAAGAAGATATCACAATCAATGGATTAGGAAACACAAAAAGCATTTAACAGATATTTGCTGAAACAGTAAAAAGATTAGCTGAAATAATATAAACTAGTCAAAATGAACAACTGAAAATTCATTGAGGTACATCCTACGTATCCTCCTTCTACCCAATACATCAACATTCATTGTTTAAATTTCGAAATTTAATACCTATCACGAACTGAACTGAAATGAAACTAAATACAGAATTTTTCATATTACTGATTTTGTAGATGAAAGTACAAAAAGAAATAAAAAAGTAAACAACAACTGAATGGAACATAATAAGAATTAGTATGGAGTACACACCAGGAGTTTTTATCATGAAATAAAACATTTTTTTACTTACTGGATTTTGAGGATGTGTCTCTATATTCATTTTGAGTAGTTTATTAATGGACAAAGTTTAATGGATTGTGAATATTTTGATCCTGTAGGAGAGTGGGCATATCGAATATTGCATAACATGAAGAAATGATAACTAAAAGGCGTTTTGTTTTTCTAACTACATGGACAACTCCCAAGTTTATATAAAATATATAGAAAACAAACTCTAATATAAGAATGGGATTATACAATTGTCGTTCTATTCATCATTTTGTCCTCATTCACATTCAATGACTTACATTTGAATGACGAATGCATTTTAATAAAGGAGCTCAGAAAGTAACAGGGCACTATGTAAGATCCAATCCAATGTAAGATCCAAATTGGAATAAAAATCCATCAAGTTGATTTTCTAATGAATGATAAGTATCTGACACCTTTTCCACACCAGAACAAAAGCAATGTCTCTGGACGTGCGAGGGTGTTTTTGTTCTGGTGAGGAAAAACTTTTCCTTCAGTTTTATTCTACACCACAGGTTTCAAATCTAGTACTTTCACGACAGTGTTGAAATCAGTTTCATATCACATTTGAATGTATGCGTCCGTTCTCATGTTCTTATCTCGTTATAAGAAACATCTCGAGTAACGGGACATTAAAAACTAGCGATATCGTTAAACATGTCGCAGTGACATCGTAAAATACTTGTTGCAGTTATATCACAAATCTTGTCGCACGAGTAGGACAAATGTATACATCTGTGATATCGTCTCAATATTCTGGTTACTTAGAAGCGATTTCGCGCGTCATCACAGCAATACTTATTACCGTGTTTTCTGTGATGTGAGATGACATGGTATAAATTCACAACTGAACTAATAGTAACTTCCAAATTTTTCGACAGTTCCGAGTTTATTAGCCATGCTCTGCAGGTTTTTATACCTGACGTTTCGTCTCCTACTGCGGTAAACATTATCAAAGGCGATGAGGCGACAATCTGCGTGCGATGCGCAAACTGAAAATGGTCCTGTTGCGTTTGTATTCTTAATTTCTTTTCAAAGAGGAAACACAAGCACTACATACGATGGAAATCCGCCTGTTGACCTTTGTTTCCGAAAGTCATAGTGGTGATCGCTCCATAATTTAGTTATGGAATATCATCGACCCTATGTTGATGATGCCACTACCTTGCACTGACGAGAGGCCAAATGCCTATTCAATAATTGAAAATCGATTCCGACAGTTGTATCGCCAACAGCATATGCAGGAAATACTTTAGTGAAGATTCCTGTACTGACAACTGTCGGATATAATCCAATGCTCTTAGTGGTATTAGCCAGGGGAGTAGTTGTTTTCTGATAGGTGTCAGTGCAATAACCTACAGTGTACGGAGTTTGAGACTGGCCCGACCAAATTGTTCCTTTATATGAATTGATTTATAGCCAGTCTTCAAGTATGCCCACTGACTATATCTGAAGACTTTTCTTTCCTCATACGAGAAATTGGGCGAATTTCTGATATGCGGTTGGTTAGTACTTCGTTTACCAGGTGGAGCAGTGACAAACATGTTGTTTGTTGTTCGCTTCAGCTTAGTTCGAAGAATGATATACTGCAAGGAATTCGAATTTCAATTATGGAATATCATCGACTCTATGTTGATAATGGCCACTACCTTGCACTGACGAGAGACAATATAGCTCGAAACCAGTCTGCAAGTGTGTTTGTTCAATAATGTAAAATCGATTCCGGCAGTTGTATCGCCAACAGCATATGCAGGAAATACTTCACTGAAGATTCCTGCACTGACACCTGTCAGATATAATCCAACACCCTTCGTGGTATTAGCCAGGGGAGTAGTTGTTTATTGATAGGTGTCAGTCGATTAACATACAGTGTATACAGTTTGAGACTGGCCTGAATAAATTATTCCTTTATATGATTTAACCTACTTTGATTTTTGGTCCATGGATTTTTGCGCCACTGCCGGTAGGCGAGATTTTTGAAGGCGACAATCTCTGTTGAAGCAAGGTTTGCCGTTAGAGTTTTCATTGAAAAAGGAATATATGCATCAATGGATGATGGAATAATTTCCGTGCCCTCGAAAACACAAGTTGAAACGAACATCTAGCCAGGGGAAATTTCGGAAATGGTCTTGATAAATCTCCGATACAGCAGATATATAATGCCAAACTATGCGCAGCTTAGACTGATATAGATTAGAGTAGGTGTCGAGCAACACACAGTAGATGGTCCGATATCTAGTAACATTGTACAAACGCACCAGGACCATTTTCAGTTTGCGTATCGCAGAAAAAGAAATGTGACGCTTAAGCAGACGAAATATCAGGAATAAAAACCTGCAGACAACGACTGATTGACCCGGAAATATAGGACAATTTGTTGGAAACTGGACGTGACAGCCTACACACCATAATACTAACTTTGATTATCTGCATCATAACTAGGCTAATACGCAAATGCATTTTTCTGCACCCATGGCTACATATCTTTCCAATGCAACTTCTATTAGGTGGAATAAAAGTGATTAATGTAAATATGGTGGTATCATTGATGGCAACTAGTTCAGAAAAATGCTATTCGAAACCAGCCAGGAAAGTGTCTACTAGATGAAAATTTCAACCGTCCCAGTATTTCTTTGAACTCCACTTTCCTGCCTTGTTACTCAAACAATTATCCCTGTTCCAGAAACTATAATACATCAGAATGTAGCATCTACAGTGGTACAGACACCTGACATCACACAGGACTTGGAATGTGCAACGTGAAAATAGAAACAACTAATAGATAAAGCTGCATGATAGATAAACGAACCCCGTCGTATCCTGGTTGGACAGTCCATTTCGTCGCTAGTATCACCGCAATCATTAATATTGTCGCACAGTCGTGATTCTGGAATGCAGTTTCGGTTGTTGCAAAGCCACCATCCATCTGCGCATGACTCCTGTTGTGCTGTCATACATGCAATGTGCGATATTAAACTACCAAACTAGAGGGTTTCTAATATGCCACACAAAAATCAAGACGCATTCAATTGAAGTCTTCACTATTGAGCAAATAATTTCTCTTTCATTTTGATCTGTATTTGGTGATAGATTTCAACAATGCACGAATAGATTACTTTTGAATGAATGTTGGACTTGGACTTATTGAAAATCTTTCGAATGTAGACAAAACGCATAAAGGCATCAATAGGCCTTTCAAACGAATACAAAATTAGTTTCGAAGATATCTCACACACTCTTTATTTGACTTGAGATTAAAGAAAGAAAGCTTTCAATGAAATACCTGTGATTGGCTTGTTATTGCTTCTAAATGGACCGGTATTCAGTGGAAAACTCTTTATTAAACACGTGATTGAAAGGTTACATGAGCTACTAGAAAAAGTTGCGATGAGAAGCCTTTTTCCTGGCCTAATGTGGAGGGAATGATAGGTTCAGCTGATTCGAATCTGAAGTATGGCTTCTCTACGTAGACGAGGAGAGGATAGGCAGTATGAGATTGAACGAAAGAGAAAAGACCGAAAATATGTTAGAGGTTACTCTTTGGCTAATCAGAAAACAAATCCTTGATATTAAACTCACCTCTTGAAGTTAGTAGAAATCAATGATTATTCAAAAACTCTAAAGGATAGAAGGGATCTATTGTTTTGTTAGAGTATCTATCAGAATATTCTGCAGCTATGGAATATTGTATATCAAACCCATGATTAAATCAGTGAAGAAATGATGAACTGCTGTTAGTAGTTGACAGTAAGTACTCGTTGGAAGCTCTTGGCTCCCACTGAGCAACGTCTAAATAAGAAGTTGCCAAAAACGACTCTCCTCAATAGAAAGACAACAAATTGTCTCTGGTCTGGATTCCTGGCCACACTGGCCTGGAAGGTAACGAAGCTGCTGACTCCCTTGCAAAGGAAGGTGCTGCAAGTAGCTTCATCAGACCAGAACCTGTCATTGAACACTTGGATGGTAAGACGTTTTAAAGACTTCTGGCAAAATCTTCCAGGATTAGCTCACTCCAAGGCGTCCATTCACCCTTCAAGCTTGAAACTAAAAATTTGTTGCACTACTATGATGAACTACGATATCTAACAGGCCTCCTTACAGGTCACTGTCGCCTGAATCATCATATGCAGAGACTTGGACTGTCAGAAGACAGTGTGTGTGTCGTCTCTGTTTGGAATATGATGAAACAGCAGAGCATATACTTTGTGCCTGCCCCGCCGTGGTCCGAATCAGGTTTTCAGAGTTTGGTAGAGCCACACTTTTGCCATCCAACCTGAAAGATCACTCACCATACAAACTAATCGGCTTCGTCAAAAAGCTGAGTTTATTTGGTCGAGTTTGAATAGGTGTGAGCCACAATAAACCCTTATGTGTTGCGGTGGAGGGTAGAATAGACCCACTCACTTCTGATCTAACCTAACCTAACTCGCTGATGAATGAGTGAGACGAGAACACCCGAATTTATGGCAAGTACAGTGGCGTATAAATTATAAGATAAAAAAAATAGATTGTGTCTGATTTCTATTGAGATTTTTATTTGTTACAACCGGTTTCAGGTTGTTAGACAATTTTCTAGTAACGAAATGAATAGGTCATCAATGAAATAAGACAGTGGTATATAGTAAAGCCAGAGTTGACAGGAAAGACATTACATCAATGAACTTGAGAAAAATTGCAGTAGATGAGACGAAAGTGAATATACTCTGGGTACTTGACATAAGTTTTATTGAACTCAATCTTAGAAATATTCATTAGCCAGACTCCATCTCATAATTATTCAGTTTGAACTATTCCATTATTTATGCCAAAGACAGAAACAGTTTATTTTAGTGATTTCGACAGAAATGAAAAATTAAAAACCTAACAATATGAAAATTTAAAGCACACCCTATGGTGATGATTATAGAATTTTCATAACATTCACCATATACACAATATATATCCTGTGAAGATCTCAAGGATATCAGATTTAAACTATTTGCCATTTTCCATATAGATCATAAATAATGTAAATGCGGATGAATAGTATTGAAATACATATTGAAAAAAAAAAACCGGTTCATTATTCCTCAATTGAAAATAAATACCAATCAATGGCGACATTATTTAAATATACTCCATATGTATGCTCCACGACAAATTTTGACATTTTGCCATTTGACAAATTCCATTGTTTGGTTATAATTTATTGAATTGTTATCTATCAGTTGTTAATTTATGTTGTTACAGCCAAAAATATTTTATCAAAATTCTCTTTTATATATTTTTTGAATTCATCATGGGTTCTTGTAAAAAAAGTATTGTAGTAATATAAGCGAATAATTTGGTTGCTTCTCCAATTGCCAAACTTGAAAAAAGGTTTATATGAATAAGGATTGAAACGGGTCCTATAATGGATTCCTGAGGTACAGTGCAGGTTAAATTCTTCAAGGATTTTCTCATTATTCTCATTATAAACATACCGTTTCCTATTGATTGAATAATTCTGGAAAAATTATCTAATGCCAACATTAAACCATTTTTTAATTGAAAGGTCATGGCCGATAGTATCAAATGCTCTATGAAGAAGTAACTGTTTTTCATTACTATTAATTTTGACTTGTATTTATGAAATGGAACCCATTGCCGCTGTTTATGTGTCCCGTTACTTTTACATATTATATTTTCGATCAGGTGTGAGAATAAATTCAGTATCAATGTCACGCATGAACTCTACTGGCTTCAGCTAATCTCCGTGTTCATTTTCAATTCATCGCTTTGTGAAATTTTCGGAAATAAACGTATTATCAAATCACCTTTCTTTGAAACCATATCACCAAACACTACAAATTGAAATATCATTTGGAATAGTCGGCTATCGTAACGCAAACTCACATTCCCAAAGAAAACGGCACTGAACAACTCACCTATCAATTGGAAGTCGACGTAATCGCTGTAAGTTCCTTCTCTGGTCGATACTTCACAATAATACCGTCCTTCATCTCGTTGTTGAACGCTGCTCAGGTACAAAATTTCTCCGCTGACTCGTGCGTTCTGTGGTAAAGGTAAATTCTCTCTGAACCATCTCACAGAATTTCTAGCGCTGGGATTCAATGTTTTACATCTCAAAGTCACGCTGGATCCTGCTGGGGCGAATTGTTGTTTCTGTTCGGCTGTAATTGCTGGCCTAGATGTGTTTTCTAGAAGGAAAGTAGTATTACATTACTAAATTGAACTCTCCAGAGAGTACGTTTTGGCTTGGACTTTGAAGCAACTGAATTATCTATCTGCCTACTTCGGGGCCTCAATCTGCCTACCACCTAATCTGCTTATACTTGGGAGTAGGCAGATTGAGACCTCGCGGTCAAGTCACAAAACACTTACAGCGTGTCACTACCTGAGGAGTATGCAGATTGAGACCTCAGTGTAGCCATAGCTTCTCAAAAAGTTCCAAACGTGATGTTTTTAGTTTTGTCACAGTTTACAGTCTTCTAGACACTGAAACTTGAATACACCTTGCAAAGTGCAAGTCTGACTCACCTTCTACAATAACATCAGCTACAGCTTCGGCACTTCCAGCTCTGTTTTTGGCTGTACAAAGATACCTACCGGTGTCTTGTAGTTGAATATTATTGAAACGGATATACCCTTCCCGGGTATAGACGGAAGTGGGCATTTGTCTATTGATAGGCGACCAGGAAATTTGTATCGGTTGCTCCCCTGTGGCACTGCAGTTGATATATGCGTGTTCTCCTGGGTGAACGACTTGCCTTGGAGGGATGAGAATGATTCTTGGTGGTGCTGCAAAAAATATACGAGAGTAATAAATTGCAACCCGAGCAAAGTTGTTACGAATACGGACTGTCCATGACAGTCAACGTAACACGCCTCGTTTGATTCCGTCAGCGTGAAAATTGAGTGCTCGAAATTCTATCGAAGGGACGAAGGCCTTTTTTGCCTTTTCAAGTCATCGAAGTGCTAGAAAAGATGGTAGTCAGTTGGTGACAGGTCTGGGCAGTGAGGAAAAACTTGTGAAACGTATTGACGGAGTTGTCGTGGAGCCTAATCGCACCTTTCCTGTTGAACACTACCGGCTGCTGCTGACTCAATTTTCGGTACATTTCTTAAATTTCTGCACAATAGATGGTGCGGCCCGGTTGCAGAAAGTTACAGTCGATCACACCAGCTGCTGACCAGTAACCATCATTTTTTTTTGGTGGATTTTTGCCCTTGGGAACAGTTTCGGTTGCTCATCGGTGTTCTGAACGTTTCCTGTTGTAGAGAATCGACTATTCATCACACGTAACGACCCGATACAGAAAAGGATCGTTTCGGTCACGCAGAAGCAAAGAAGAACAGACCTAGGAACGAGATAATTCCTGTCGTTAGTTCAAATTGTGGGGCACCCACTCTCAGAGCTTGATGACTTTTTCATTACGTTTTTAACTATCAAAAACCGCATGATAGCTGACGCCCAGTTCTTTCGCAATCCCACGCACTGATTTTGCTGGCTCAGTCTCCACCAGAGTCTTCGCCCTGGATAACTGTAAGTCGAACACTTTGGGGTTGATCTTCGAGGCTATAATAGCTCCAAATACGCATGACAATAAAACGGGGAAAACTTTTGAACTAATCCAATATATATCAACTTTTCTGGAAATATTACAGACATCACCAGAGTGTCAAGTTAAATCTGGATGGATGATCATGCTGTGGAAAAATGAACCGATCAAAACACAGTAACTAGAAATTCACAAATGTCTTCCGCAGCTGGATGCAATAAGAAAACAAACTAATACTCATAGTGGGATCTAAACGTGATAACGTTGTCAAAGAATACTCACAGATAACCGTCAGATAGGTGTTGACATTGAATATAGATCTTCCGGAAGCTTCATACCCTGAGCAGCGATATTCTCCTTGGGCTGCTGGTTGAACGTTGTCAATGTACAGAATTCCACTAGTTTCGTAAGCCAATGGTGGAAGAGGAAGACCGTCGGTTCTGGACCATCTCACTTGAATATTGGATCCTGAAAAAACTTTAGGGTCTAAAATAGCTCATAGCAGCCGATTGAATTAGTTGAAAATTATTTGAACAGAAATAAGATCTTACCGTGACTATCTTGGATGCTGCATCTCAGCTCGGCTCTTCCTCCAACAGCTGCCGTAAACTCTTGATCATGTGAGGAAATATCAGGAAGGTATGTTGTCGTCACTGGTCTGCGGGTTTCGTTGTCTCTGAAACCTGATCTGTCACCAGTAGATGTGGCATCTTCACCTAAATATAAATTTCTCTCAAAACTGGAAATGCTTTTTCAACTACATTTGAATGAGATTTGATTTTTAGGTCGAATTATGAATAATTGAACTGATTAGCATTTGGAAAAATGGATACAATCGAACATTTTTTACATTTGGATTTTTATCGAAATTTGATGTTGAAAATGATGTTAGCTAGTAAGTAATGAGTGATTTTTTTGCTGGTATCTTTTTGGCAACACTGTTTTTGTCAGATCACGCGTAAATCGTGTCTTGTGTCATTGTCAAACTTGTTCAGTTTGCTCTATAATTTAACCATGAATCGACTTTTGAATGAACAACGCTTGCAAATTATTGAATTTTATTATCAAAATTCATGCTCGGTTAACAAAGTGCATCGTGCACTTCTTCCAATTTATGGGCAGTTTCGCCGGCCCACTGAGGGAGCTATTCGGAAGCTAGTGACTCAATTTCGAACCCAGTTTACATTATTGGACATTAAACCACCAACACGCATACGTAGAGTGAGGACCGAAGAA